>JBBPBX010000503.1:0-13058 GCA_038048925.1 Garcialebias charrua
GCCATGGCCCATTTTAAAGCCAGGAACTCCAACTTCATAGAGCTATAATTAGCCATGTTGCGCTCTGAAGGGTTAAGACCTCGACTGGCGTATGCAATGGGCCTTACTCCACCCTCCGTTTCCTGTGACAACACTGCCCCAAGTCCACTGAGACTGGCATCTGTCTCTAAAATAAAAGGGCGTGAAAAGTCAGCATATGCCAACACTGGTGCAGATGTTAATTTTGCTTTTAAAGCCTCAAAGCTCTCCTCACACTCTGATGTCCAGGCAGATTGAAAAGCCTGACCAGACCCCTTCCTGGACTTTGTGCCTACTTGTTGTGCCACCAGCTTATGAAGAGGACCCGCTAATCTAGCAAAACCCTCCACAAAGCGCCTGTAATAACTAGCAAAGCCCAAGAATGAGCGTAGTTCTGAAACCTGTGTGGGACGTGGCCATTTAGCTACTGCCTCAGTCTTGGCAGGGTCTGTGGCTACACCTTTATCTGAGATAAGGTGCCCCAAGTATTTAACCTGTCGTTTGAAAAAAGAACATTTTTCCAGTTTTACTTTCAGACCTTCTCTCTGAAGCAGAGCAAGGACTGCTTCCAAACGCTCCATGTGCTGGGAGACCGAACCCGAAAACACAATGATGTCATCCAAATATAAAAGAAGTGACTGGCACTGCTGGTCTCCAAACATCCTCTGCATCAGACGCTGGAATGTGCTTGGTGCATTACAAAGCCCGAAGGGCATACAGTTCCACTCAAAGAGACCAAATGGCGTGCAAAAAGCAGTTTTTGACTTATCCTGTTCTGATACAGGAACCTGATTGTACCCACTGGTTAAGTCTAGAGTGGAAAACCACTGGGCCCCGGAGAGATGGTCCAGACTTTCCTCAATGCGAGGCAATGGGAAAGCATCTTTTCTCGTTTTGCTGTTAAGCTGACGGTAGTCCACACACATACGAAGGCTGCCATCTTTCTTCTTAACAAGAACGATGGGAGAGGCATAAGGGCTACTGCTTTCCCTTATTACCTGGTTCTGTAAGAGCTGATTGATGTGCGACTTGGCAGCCTCGTACTCTGAGGGAGGAATGCGTCTGTACCTCTGCCGGACCGGAATTTCATCCAACAGGGGAATGTCATGAGAAAGCAAATTAGTGCACCCTAAGTCACCCTCATGAGCCGAAAAGACAGAGCTATACTTTTGTAGAAGTGACTGAACCTGTTGTTGTTCGGTCTCTGTCAGTTCAGACAAATCAACAGGTTCAATCAAGCTCTGCTCTGAAGCAGAAGCCACCTGAGAAGAAATTGTAGCACCAGGTCTTATTTCTATCACATCAGGGGGTAGGCTAACCACTTCAGTTTGACTCAACACACCAAGGTGAGTTCGGGGATAAAGTACAACATCAGTAGTCCCCACATTTAAGACAGGAACATAAACAGTGCCGTGCACAGCCTGAATGAGACATGGCGAGGCTAATAAGCCAACTGGTAGGCCAGACTCTGGGGGCTCAAACAATAAAACCTGACCAGCAAATTGTTCAGGGCAGGTTGCAGCTACAAATTTCATAATCCCACCAGTTATCCTCACTGCTCGAGGGCCCCGGACCCTAACAGCACCAGCTAACTGCACTGGGGACTTAGTTGCTGCTTGGTGACACTGTTGCAGAGCCTTCACAACTGGACCAGGAGACTTTGTAACTGAAGGCAAGTCAAAGAACGAACCACCATGTGTCCCAAAGAGTTCTTGGTAAATGTGCTGAATTATGTTCATTCCCAAAATGCCAGGAACTGAAGAACCAACATTAGGGGGATCTTTAACCACAAGAATCCCACAATGTGGAAGCACCTTATCACAAAGATTAACATCCAACTCTAAGTAGCCAATGTATGGGATGGAAAGACCGTTGGCTTTCCGGAGCTGAAACCAATGACATGACTGAAGGCCATCATGCCCCAATGATGAAAAATGTTCCTGAAAACAGCTCTCAGTGATGGTCGACACCATGGAAACTGTGTCTACTAAACAAGTCACAGAGATACCGCCTATAACAACATAAATGACTGGACAAGATGCCAACAATTTTGACGTGGTTGCTGGTTGTGAGTCTGCTATTCCCCCACCTGAGTTATGGCTCAACAGCTCGGTGGGTGCTAGTTTTCCGTCTGGTTAACCGGCCTGGCCACAGAGTCAACCTTGGCATGGACCCGTTCACCATCACACTCTCTGGCAAAGTGACCCGGCCATTGACACCTGTGGCAGACTACTGAACCTGGACGAGGAGACCGCTCCCGTGGTGAAGAAGTCTGAAGAGAAGCAATACACCGGGTGAGCTGATTAATCTGTTCCTGTTGCTGTTTTAGAAGTTCCCTTAACTCATCAAGCTCAGGACGGGCAGCAGTGGATGGAGCCAGCCGGGAGCTGCCATACACCCCATACTGCCTCCCATAAGTGGATGGGAGAGAATGACTACGCTCCCTAGCACCACCTGGAAACCCCTGCCTCTCCCACCTAATTGCCTCCCCACGCACCTCCAGCAAGGTGGCAGCAGGATGACCCCGAACGTACCGTTTCAGTTCCCGACGAAGAGCACTGTCTAACACTTGCTCTACAAACTGGTCACGCAGCAGAATATCAGCATTCAGCAAGCCATCAGGAGCATTCTGCTTTACTGACTCCATAAGGGCCATCAAAGCTAAGGAAAACTGTAACAGTGTTTCTTCCTCTTGCTGTTTCCTAGAAAAGAATGCATGTTGGAGAGTTATATATGACTCAGTGCAACCATACAACTCCCTCAAAATAGCCAAGATCTTAGCTGGGTCATTTCTCTCTGCATCGGTGCGGTACTTTATTTCCTCCCTTGCTTCCCCCTCTAAATGATCGAAAAGAAAGAAAGCCTCATCAGCTGCTGACAAATGGCGGGCCCGAATACATGATTGGGCCTCTTCGATCCACTCACTGATCCCAATGCCAGTCCCACCACCGAACATGGGACACCGTCGGTCCCTGGGCACAACCACCAACCGCTCAGTAACTACAGCACCAACAGGCATGACGCCACCAACCACAGCCGGGGAAGCCGCGGCGCCCGGCAAACCCCCAACCGTCACCTTCCGCTGATCCACTCCATCCACCGGCCATTGTGCCACCTCCTCCATGCCTGCAGGGAAGAAAGAGAGAAGAGACTAAAAATAGAGAGAAAGAAGGAGGGAAAAAAATTAAACACCAGTAGACAATAAACCCCAAACCCACAATTAGGTCTTCCCTTGGACAACTACTGCTGTCTTGTCCTACCAAAAAAATAACACCACATCCACCAATGAAATACTTAAATATAAAAAATATATATATACTATATATAAAATAAAATAAAGTGTATTCTGGTGTAATCCCTACCAACAACGCCAATTGTGACCAGTAGGTGGAGCTCTTGCTCCTTTAAATTATACACCAGAACACCAGAACAGACTTTTGAAAATTTACAACATTTAATTAAACAATTTCATTAAAACAATCCTTTTAAAACCAAGGTTTCCAGTCCGTCACTCAGTCCTTGAAACGAAGGAAGACTCAAATCATGGAAAACACTTTAAAACCATAACCGATCGTTGTCTTCCAGTCCAAATGCTCTTCAACGGAGTGATGTAACGCCCTGCCCACAACACCTGCCCGACCAGCACAAGTTTTGATGAGAGTGGGCCGATCAACCAGGGAAAGACAGGACAAGACAGCAGAGTGTCCACAGCGTTGCAACTCCAAAACAGTAAAAGCTGGTGCCTAAAACAGAAAACCCATTATTGTGGATTCAGAAAAAATTGTCTAAATTGCAGGTTGCTTACCCAGAGGTGGAAACACAGCCAAACCAGGGAGGAAACAGGTCAGCAGGCGAGGATTAAAAGGAAGCCGCACACCACAACAACCCACAGCCACAGCCGGCAACGCCAGCAGAACAATGCTGCAGAAACGCACGACAGGTGTAACACTCCAAAAGCCCAACATGATCCCAGTCACTGATTGAAAAACTGGCACTTACGATCTCAGATGAGCAGATCCAGAACACAAGCAAAATAAAGCAGCCGACTGTAGTGAAGGAAACAAATATACTCGCACCCTGCAGCAGCCTGCCCAATATAAAGGCATCTGCCCCGCCCAATCAATCAATGGTGTGCAAATGGTTACACCTGGTCCACAGAGTAGAAGGAGGGAGGGGGAGGAGGAGTGAAACACCATCTCACCACATTACTTACTCCAAATCATTGTGCGTTACTTTTTTGTCATTTTCTGTAGTACTGTAATTTTATTTTATTTCCTCAATGCGTCTCGGCTGGGGAGTGATTAAAAAAAAGACGCGGAAATTCGGTCAGCTGCTGTGGCTGTTTGAAACCTGACACCACACCATGCAGCGCGTGCAGACTGGACTGAGGTGCGCTCACGGAGCTGAGAGAGGAGAAGCTTTTTACTGCAGTTCAGTAAAACAATGGAGCCAGGAGCCTCTCCGGGTCGGATCATAGCAGAGAGCTGCGACAGGAGGTCTCCCCCCCCACCCGCGACCAAAACAACTAAAGCTTGACTTCGGTACAGCCCCCCCCCCACCTCCTGCTGTGTAGAAACTGGTGTTGATGGAGCTATCAATCGTCACAATAGGTCTGTCAATAGATCTTATTTACATACAAATACATTCTTTGTTCTTGTTTCTTGTGTGTGTGCTGAGCCCTCTTCTGTTCACTCTGCTCACATATGATTGTACAGCCACACATCCAGGCTGTCATATTGTTAAGTTTGCAGATGATACAGCGGTGGTGGGATGCATCACAAACAATGATGAGTCCAGCTACAGACAGGAGGTGGAACACCTGGAGAGCTGGTGCAAAGAGAATAACCTTCACATGAATGTGAAGAAGACAAAGGAGATGATTGTGGACTTCAGAAGGAACAAACACACCCACACCCCACTGAACATAGGTGGATCTTGAAGGAGAAAGCACCATTATATACGTTATTATGATTAAACCTATATACTCATTCACAACTGTGTTTCATGTAATCACAAAGGATTTATACAATCATGTTTAGATGCTTAATGCACTGTGCACATGTTAATCTTACCGGTGTGCAGTTTTGAGCAAGACCTGCAGCTTGGAGCAACTCTCGGAGGTCAACACATTCCAGAGGGGGGATGGCACACAGACACAAAAGTTGGCTGATCTAAAGAACAGGCACATCTTTATTATAACACACACATCAGAAATACACTTAGTTTATCCAACACACTTAGTTTAGGACACAGAATGTTCACAGGATAAATATAAATGTAAAACCAGTTTGAATCTAAACTCTTAGACTCTTATGCTTAAACAAAGAGGCACACACAAAGCTGATGCAGGTCACAGGCAAGAGACCTTGGCCATGCTATAAATCTCAGTTGCTTTGGCAACCATCTTATCAGTTCGCCTGACCAATCACACAACAGAAGAAGCCCAAAACATTTTATGATATCTCACACCAGAGGGGTGAGCTGGCATTCCTTGACGAGACTTCGAGCGACAGGTCTGTTCAACGAATCCTCCGATCGTATGTGCACATTGATCTAATGATGTCTGCTTATTCTGTTAACCTGTATCTTTTTCAATAAATCATATTTGCTTCAAGAGACGCCTGGCTCATTTGAACACCCAAACTGAATTCCTTCAATCTGCAGTGGAAGTGGTCTCCAGCTACAAATACTTGGGTGTACACTTGAATGATAACCTCAGCTGGAGCAACAACACCACCAGCCTGATCAAGAAAGGTCATCAGAGACTCTACTTCCTCAGACGGCTGAGACGAGCTGGTCTGAGTAGCCCAGTCCTCACCTCCTTCTACAGGTGTGCAGTGGAGAGCATCCTGTGCTCCAGCATCAATGTGTGGCATGGAGGCTGCACAGTTGCAGAGAGGAAAGCTCTACAGAGAGTGGTGAAGGCTGCACAGAAGTCTGTTGGAGTCAGTCTCCCCACCATCACAGACATTTACACCTCCAGATGCAGGAAAAGAGCCACCTGCATCATGAAAGACCTCACTCACCCAGCACACTCACTCTTTGCCCCACTCCCCTCAGGACGGAGGTTGAGGAGCATCAAATGTAGAACCACTAGACTGAGGAACAGCTTCTACCCTGAGGCTGTTAGACTCATGAATAAATAAATAATAAGAATAATCACTGCAAAATATCACATCATGCTGATGCTGATCTGTTTTCTTGTTGCTGTGTTCATCTGTGACCATCTGCTCATACAGACTCATGTTCGTGCTGCTGTTTATAATGATGTTTTTCCACTACATTAGGGCTTAGTGTATTTCTAGTTGTTTTTCTTATGCCTCTTATCAACAGGTCCTGTTCGCGCTCGTTTGGGCTCGTTCGTAACTAGTTAACAACTAGTTATGGGGTGTACCCACAGGGTCCTGTTCACGTGAAACCGGTCCTATTTTGGTGCCTGCCTCACTGAGGTACAAAGGTCCAGTTCTCTAGGGTCCAGTTATGACATCAGCACAGTGTGGTCACTGATTGGTCAGGGGGCGTAGTCCTAGGTCGGAGGGCGGAGATTCAGTCTTCTCCAGTAGGTGGCGGTATGCACCTGAACGTTGTTTGCAATCCGCCAAGAAGAAGAAGAAGAAGAAGAAGATTCAGTCTTCCAGGAAATGCAAACTGCCATCCCGCCAAACTCTAGAACAACAAGTTGGAGGAGCACATTTTTGAGAATTAACACAGGCTAATAATTATGTCACAACCGTGGTCAAACGCGGAGGTTCAGGCTTTTCTGTATTTGCTGGCCGATGAAAATATTCAGAGGGAGCTGGATGGAGTGACGTGCAATGAAAAGATTTTTCAAGAGGTGTCTGCGCAGGTGAGTGTTTTCTAACTTTAAGCATATTTCCAGTAGGGATGGGGCAGATCCGATCCAGTATCGGTATCGGTATCCGATACCAGCATTATTTAAGTATCGGGTATCGGATCAAACCTGCCGATACTTTTCTGATCCAGCTTCAAAGAGCACTTGTGTTCAATCACAATCTGTGACTGCCCTTTTTAACATTGTGTGAGATAAACCCAATGAAGACACTCTTAAGCCTTACAATAAGTGGGTTCCCTATTGTAAGGCTTAAGAGTGTCTTCATTGGGTTTATCTCACACAATGTTAAAATGAATAGTTTGGGTGCAAAAGTTTCATTATACAGAGTCAAATACCTGAACAGTATCGGATCGGGAAAGTATCGGTATCGGTCGATACTGAGTTAACAAGTATCGGTATCGGATCGGAAGTGAGAAATGTGGATCGGTGCATCCCTAATTTCCAGTGAGTCATGCAACTGTTTCTTAGCTTTTTTGGAATGCGGAAAGACCGTTTCAGAGACTGACTTCAGGCAACAGCCGAGAGGCTTTAAAAAAAAAAAAAAGATGGCGGAACGGCTCGTTTCTCTGAAATATAACAAGAAAATCACATAAACAATATTTGTTAGCTCGAAATTGTAGCAGAGGAGGTGTGTCTGAGTCTATCATTTGCTTAATAAATGCACTTTAATGGTCTAATTCGCCGAGTTGGCAGCTGTTTTCAAGGTTCGAAGCAGAGCAGAATGTGGAATATGGCAGGCCGTTTGAGTCGATAATAGCGAGTGAAGATTCTCAGTCATCCAGGACATGGTAAATTCTAAAAAGTGCAAGGAAGGAAAAAAATAGTCTAAAGCATAGTATAATAAATAAAGTCCAGTTGTTTTTGTCTTGAACTTTTTTGAATTTATCATTATAGCCACGTTTTCATATTACGTGATACAACCGCCAACTTCATGCCATACATGTTACTTCTATCTACTGTACTGTACTTCTGTTTTTGTTTTTGGTTTGTTTTGGTTCAGTCAGAATAAATGGAAACGGTCATATCTCAGTCCAAAAATGGTTTATAAATATGGGGAAAAATCCATAAATTTGTCACTTAGGCCTATAGGCCTGTATTAATGTGTAATGTGATTTATTTCAGGTTAATCAGTCAGTTCCTGTGTAAAGATCCTCTAGCCGTGGGTGTCCTTGGAGAAGGATGGGACAAGTCACTGCACTGTAAAGCAAGTATGCCATGACAGAAACACTCCAAACTTTGAAAATTACAGATAAAAGCAAAGGACAATGATGTTTAGAGGAGATTATAACAATAATTTTGTGTTGTTTGCCAGATGGGGCAGTGAAAACAGCCAGACAGACATATGAAGCCATCGCTGAACTGCTGCATCAGGATCTGATCTTGTGACTCCAGACTACACATCAACTGCAGCCGAACAGACCTCAGAGCTTCTCCTGATGCTCTGCTCTCCTGCACCTTGTCCACATTGTGCCAAAGATGTCCTCGGTGCCTCAGTAAAAAAAAAAAACAGTCCTGCATTGACAACACAAACAGGTCCTATGAACTCAGCAGATGTCATACAAGCTCAGTTTGTGACGGAGCAGGGGTACTGTGACTTCATGGTGTTTTTCATTCAACCTTTATTTAGTCAGGTAAATCTCATTGAGCCTCGTGGACTCTTTTACAAAAGCGACCTGCTACAAACTAAAGAACTTTAGTTCTGGGTCAGATGACTTTATTCACAGAGGATTGTGTCTGATGGTGAGTTCTTTACAGAAGCAGTGAAAAATGTAGAAATGTTCTACAGGTCAGCATTTTTACCTGAGCTATTGGCCAAATTTTACTTTTAATTATTGTTACATGTTTTGGAACAACAGGTTAAGATTCCAGTGATGATATTTTAAGTTCATATTTCATACATAACTGCAGATTTAGTAATATGTTTTTCTGTTTCTACAAATAACACCAATCTTTCATTTTTTTAAACTGTTACAATTTTATTGACATGTAACATTTACAGTATTTAAATAAAGTTGCTTTGATATTTTGATTGGAATTGATTGATTACATATTGTTAAGTTTATATTACAAATGTTTTAGTTTGGAACACACTTGTTGATCAACTGGGACAATGGAGCGGCGCAGATTTTTTAGGATGCATGCCACTTTCAGTTTTGTCCAAAGTAGTGTACTCCACCATCATCAATGTGTGTATATATAAATATATATGTATATATATATGTATATATGTGTATATGTATGTACTGTATATATAAATATATATGTATGTACAGTATATATTATGTATGTATGTGTACATATATGTGTATATATACACACATGTATGTATATATATAAACACGTGTGTGTGTATATATATATATACTCACGCATATGTTTGTATGTGTACACATGTATGTATATACAATATATATACATATATGTGTATATATACACACACACATATATATATATATATATATATATATATATATATATATATATATATATATATATATATATATATATATATATATATATATATATATATATATATATATATATATATATATATATATATACTGTATATGAACATTTGTCTGTGGCTGAAAAAGCCACAGACAAAGCAGAATGTTCAAAAAAGAAACAAGCTCATCCACTTTGGTTGTGTGTTCTTTTCCAGCTCTTCTTCTAATGTGTGTGTTAGTGGTTAATAAAGAGCTTAATGTATCACTAGCGCCACCAGCTGGTTAGAAGCGTTGATATTAATGATCCACCCACTGCAGGAGAATTACCCGCCCACTGCAGGAGAACTTCACGCCCACTAAAGGGGTCCTAAGCGTGCAGTGGGTACAGAAATAAACCGGTCCCATAGGAACTGGCCCAAACTAGCCACAATGGGACCTTACAGGAACCAGACCTGTTGATAAGAGGCATTAGTTAATCCTAGATGTTATTACTGTTTTTCTTCTTGCATTTGTTGTTGGATGTAACTGGGACCCCGTGTACATAATCTCGTTTTCATCACATGTACCACATGCGGTGCAAATGACAATAAAGACTCTCTGACTCTGACTTTCTTCTGGTATTTACGCAAACAACAGCTCCATTTGTGTCAGGAGAACGCACAGCATGCAGGCATTTCCCGATGCATTCAAGAGCATATGTTTGTTTGGATGTAACAGAGACCATGTGTACACAATTTCCTAAAATAAAAATAAAAAACGCTGATTTTGACGTTGAAAGATTGTGTTTATTATATTATTTATTTTCAAAAGTATTTACAGAAATACTTTTTTGTAAAAAATATTATTTGTTTAGTGAAGTCAAGAAAGATACTATTTTTATATAAAGCAAGTATTCCTTTATTCATTCAACCTTCATTTAATACATTTACGTTTTTTATGTATTGTGACAGAGTATTGTGGCAGCAGCAGCTGAAAGTAACTAATAAAGTAACTTAGTAATCTAACTTAGTTACTTTCCAAATCAAGTAATCAGTAACTTAACTAAGTTACTTTTCCCAAAGACTAATCAGTAACTTAACTAAGTTACTTTTTCAATGTAACTATGCCATCAACTCGTTCTGTAAAACAGTTTACATGTTCACAGTATTTTTTATTACTTTTTTTTTCCTGGTAAACCAACTGCCAGGTGTTTTGATAAAAATGACAGGATTTTGTTTACGGGATGCACTTTTACCAAACATTTAGTTTTTCTTTTTAAACTTCTTGATAATATTTTGCTAGTTTAACACATTATTTCTAGATTATTTTTTGTCTTCTTCTTACAATCTGTCCTTTAAGGTTAAGTATCAGATTGAAAACAGGCTGCTGCTTTGATTTTCTGATTTGATTCACGATTCACTTCAGATCAGTGTTTTATTGTTTTTCTACAATTTTCTGAATAACCTTACTAGCCTCCGAGGCTCTTCACGGCTCCTTGTTTTACAGCGTGACTCTTTTTCTCTGACCTCCATCCTGCAGGCCGGTCACATGAAATAACACTTTAATAGAATGGCTTCTGTTCTTCAAATGATAAAATGTAAAAATCAGTGGATGATGTCATGTCTCATCAGCCTCAGCAGAGAGTCAAAGTTAGTCCTACTTTTAAACTGGGTTGTAATCTAGAGAAGTTGCATTTCCTGTGAAAATGCAGCGTAGATGCTTTTTGCTGAAACCTGCAGAACAAGCTAAAGCTTACTTAAACAACATCAGTAGGCAGCACCGGCCCAAGGCATTAGCGAAGTAAGCAGCCGCTTGGGGCCCCAGGGTCACACAAGGGGGCCCCTAAAGAGGAGCTGAGTTTTGTGGGTTTTTATTTTTATTTTATGTTTTATTTTTTATTATATTATTCTATTACACACAACTTCATCATAAAGTTCAGATTTTTATTTTCATAATGATATATATAACATATATATCATATATTTGTGTGTATATGTATATTTGAATATGTAGAAATCACTCTATGGAAAGAAAGAAATGACCAGTGGTTGGGAACCCCCCTCAGTGGGGCCCCAGTAGAGCACGTTTCACAGGTTTCTCAGCCAGCGCTCCTTGCCGCAATGTGAAGTCCGCATCCAAGCTAATTAAGCACCTGACACGTAAGATAATGTCGCAAAAAAGGGCATATATCCTTCAGGGGCTGAAAAAGGAAGAGGAAAAAAGATGATGAAGAAGAGAAAAAACGGCAAGATAAAGGTATGTTTGTACAAAGTACATCTCTTTTATCAAAAAATATTTGTGCAGCTGCTAATGGATAAATAGAGCTAGCAACATTGAACAGTCTGGACTACCGTGTTTGTACTTGTTAATAACTGAGTTTTAATTTTATGTGAGTTGATTGGCACTACTTTTTTTTTTTTGGCTCAAAACAGCGTTTTTGCTAACGCTTGATAGCAATAATTAAAACTTCACAATACATAACATTTGCTAGTCAAATGTTTTACATCAGGCTATATTGATATATTAACGGCTTACTAGCTATCCTTGAGTTGGCAATATGTTGTGGACTGTTGAGCATGATAATTTATTTGACTAAAATAAACAATTTTTTACACAAACTTATGTGAAATTCTGCAGGAGCACTGTTAAAATATTTTGTCAGCGAGAGTCCACATTACCAGGCTCAGCTGTGGGCAGAGCATCAGGTAAGAGAAAGACTCACCATACAGCATACAATTAATTTTTAGTCATAATTACACTCCAGAGTCTGTAATGAATGTATGCAAGGAATGTGTGTGCATATGTATGTATTTCATCTTATGTCCATCTTCGTCATCTTCAGAGCTAAGTGTAGCACCTCATCCTCTGTGCCCACTACAATCGGTAAATTAACTGCATAACATCCTTTTTATAACTCCTACACAACTAACTCATAATTTTTTTATTTACAACGTAAGCAGAAAATAGAAGACTTTGGAGGAACAAATACTGTTTAAACATGTCTGAAGAAAATTTCAGTTTTACTGGCTGATTTGTTTTATTACTACAAGCAAAAAAGCAAAGTATGAAAGTATTTTTATACTTTTTCATAAAAAAAGTGAACAACATAATTACAAGTATGATGTGACATCTAACATAACTACATTTTTTGTTATTTTCATCTTAGGTCCATCTCCATCCTCTGCAGAGCTAAGTCTAGCATCCTCTATGACCGCAGTCTCATCTGTGTCTGCAACTACTGCTGAACTACCTGGTAAGCAAAACCTCTTTCATATAATTGTTTAACCATCTTGAGATATAATTCCAATATTATTTCTAAAATCAGACACTTAGACAACCAAATTATTTACAATTTTTTAAAATAAATTTCAGTTGGTGTACTGGCAGATTCCTTTTTATTATAAGCAAAAACACACTGGTTGAACTTTTTATTTAAAAAAGTAAGCAACATAATTGTAAATGTGATATGACATCTAACATAATTTTTTTTGTTTTCATCTTAGGTCCATCTCCATCCTCTGCAGAGCTAAGTCTAGCAACCCCATGTGCCCACTGTCTCATCTGTGTCTGCAACTGCAGATGATCTACCTGGTAAGCAAGGGCGGAGTGACCATCGGGAGATTCGGGAGATTTCCCGATGGGCCGCGTCATGAATGGGCCGATAGACCACGGGGAAAATGATGACGGTTTAATAAATCTGCTCAAAATCGACTTGTCCCTGCCTTTAGGCTGCAGGCTGCAGCCTCTTAAAGGGAGGGAGC
>JBBPBX010000503.1:13272-26826 GCA_038048925.1 Garcialebias charrua
TTGTTTATTTAAAATTATTTATAAGTAAACCTGCTGGAAGAACACTCACTTCCTTTATAGGTAATGCAGAAACATTACGCACACTTTTACTCCAGACAACGTCTCACAGGTGAGTACATCATTTAATACGCATGTTTAATGTGAATGCATGAGTTACAATGTTTACGAGTGTTTCCAAGTGTGCACCCTTGGTCGTGCCACGGGCTACGAAGAGGGAGAGGTGAGTGTGTAGGGCGATTCGGCTGTAGCTGTCAGACAGAGAGAGGATTGGTGTGTGCATGTGTGTTCAGCATGAGAGATGAAACTGCTCCGTCACATCCCTGGTAACTTTGTTATACCCTCAGGCACCTTAATACAGTTTAAAAACACTAACAGTTCTCTGTCTACTGCAGTTACTGTCCCTGGTCCAGCTGAGTCATCAGTGGGGAACAACTGGAAAACAGTTTGGATGACCCCCATAAATATTTAATTGTATTTATTTAATTGGTGAAGGAAGTGTCATTTGAAATTCTTCATAAAATATACCCCGCTAAACATTAATGTTAAAATTTAAAAGAAACATAAATATTAATTGCAGTTTTTGTGGTGGACATCCAGAAACTGTGACACTTCTTTTTGGCACACCCTTTCACACACAGGTTTTAGAAGGAATTTAGCAGGTTTATTAATACCCATATTTTAAGGGATTTTCCCTTACATTGGAATTTTTTTTTTCATTTTGTTGTTCTAGATTCCCCAGAAAGGATGCTAAATGTTTTTTTTTATAATAAACGAGTAACTGCAACTTTCCTTCCCTCCATTGATTACGGTGACATTATTTACATGAACACTCCTACAAGCACCCTGCAGATGTTGGATGCTGTCTATCATGGTGCACTAAGATTCATAACTGGCTGTAACTACCTGCACCCTGTATTCACTGGTTAACTGGACATGATTAACTTCACGCAGACTCTTCCACTGGTACATTTTCATCTTTGAATCACTTCTTGGTCTGCTGCCCTCATACATCTCCTCCTACATGTCTCTACGTGAGTGCAGCTACAGTGTGCGCTCTCAGGACATGATTACCTGCAGTGTTCCCTCAGTGAGAACTGAACTTGTCTAAAGGGCCTTCTCCTACTCCGCTCCTGTTTCCTGGAATATCTTACAAAAAGATCTGAAACTCTTGACCTTGACCTCTCTAAATGGTTTTGAAAGTCTGTTAAGTTCCGGGCAGAAACCAATGTAGACATGTTCCTGTTTTTAGTTTTCTAATGCCCCTTTTCCACCGCTCGGCTTGGGTCGGATCAGATCAGCTCAGATCGGCTCAGTTCGAGTCGGCTCACATCTAGTTCTGTTTCCACAGCTTTTTTGTACCCCTTCTGTGCAGATTTTTTTTAACTAACAGAATGTAATCACAAGATGCTCATGTACAAACTCTAACCTGTTGGAGTTATTTTAAATAAGATTTGATTTTTTATAATTTATTTTCGTAGCGCACGCGACAGGTTTGGAAGAAGTCAAAACAAAACAATTTCAATGCAGCAGATTTGACCACTAAGTGACATTATTAAGGAACGGTTAAGATCTAGAACCCTCTAGAACCCTCGTGCTATAAAGTCAGCTATGAAATATATATCTGTTTATTTGGCTACATTTTAAGGAAATAAAGCCGCCCGACATGCGTGCGCGTGCACGTCGCCTCGCATCCGTGAAAGCAGCTCCAGTCTACACAGACTCGTCCTCGGGTCGTCACTGCAAATAAATGAGACCACAATTCTGGTGCGGCGCAGCTCGGAATATCCGGTGGAAATGGCGTAAAGTGGGTGTCTGCAACGCACATATTACGCAATAACCAACCCGCGCCGACTGGTGGAAAAGGGGCGCCTTGTGAGCTATGGTAACTGTTTTTTTGCTGCTATTCCTCTTGATTGTCCTTTTGATTGCTATTTTGTTTAGATTTGTTAATAAAAAAAGAGAAACTTAAATTTGTATGCCTATTTTATGACTGCCCATTGTTATCATTGTTATCCATTGTTGTCATCATTCTTTGTTAAGAAATCAGGTCTCTCTTGTAAATGAGTCCCCAAGGCTCAATGGGATTAACCTGTCTAAATAAAGGTTGAATGAATGAATTCTTTTGGCCAAATTTTACAATCATAAATGTAAATTTGCCAGGTGGCCTCAGGGCAGAGATGGTGTAGAGCAGGGGTGCTCATTAGATCGCGATCTACTGTTAGATCTCTGAGGTAGTACTGTTAGATCTCTGAGGTAGTACTGGTAGATCTCTGAGGTAGTACTGTTAGATCTCTGAGGTAGTACTGGTAGATCTCTGAGGTAGTACTGGTAGATCGCAGCGTGACATAAAAAAAAAATTGTCAGCCTATCAAACATCCCGTCACTTGATTGACATACAGGCAGCCATTCACAAGCCTCATTCTCTCAAACAGGTCTGAGAGATTTTCGGGGAAACCCCATCCCCGCTCCCCCACCCCCGAAGGTGTGAAATTCTCTGTGTATGAAGTTGCACACACGCAGCGCTGCAGTCCAAAGTTTTTTTGCACTAACAACAGATTTAAATAATGTCAGAGCTGAGTGTTTTTCTGCTACTCACCCTTTTTCAGCATGCAGGAGCAAAACTAATGAAATCCAGGGTCCAAAGTGACGTTATTCACCAGTTTGGACGTAACTGTGATCATGCAGTTGCTGCATGCACAATGAATACAGCTGAGCCCAGAGTTGCCAGATTAAAAAAATGCCTTATTTACCACCTCCTTTTCTGAGCACATTCAAGACACACAACGCAAACTTCATCTTGCTCAAGATGAGAGTTCTGCAATGGAGTTAAATTCAAAGCAGTCTACTTCTTAGACAAATAGTGTTAAAATTATTATTTTATCTATGAATGTTTCTGTTAAATTATTATTTTGTATAAATGTTTCTGTTCAGTGCCCTGAGATTACTTCTTTTGTGAATTGACTCTATATAAAAAAACTGAATTGAATTGAATCTTAGAACATCTTTACTCAGCAAACACAACAGTTTAGGTCAAAATACTATCATTTTAAAGCCATACCATACCATACCATACCATTTTATTTATAAAGCACTTTAAACAGGAACAAGTCCACACCAAAGTGCTGGACAAACAAACACGGAACAGGCAACACAGACAATGAAGTACAACACGAAAAACATAAAAACATTGCAGATCATAAATAAAACGATCCAATACAAATCAGCTGGCATTGAAAGCAATGGAGTAGTAGTGAGTTTTTAACCGGGATTTGAAAACCGAGAGGGAGGGGGCCTGTTTGATGACTG
Organism: Garcialebias charrua; assembly: GCA_038048925.1. Classification (NCBI taxonomy): domain Eukaryota; kingdom Metazoa; phylum Chordata; class Actinopteri; order Cyprinodontiformes; family Rivulidae; genus Garcialebias; species Garcialebias charrua. The sequence continues at coordinate 16,579 of JBBPBX010000503.1, forward strand.
TGCCACAGTACTATAGTTCATAATTTCTTATCTGGCAACCCGACTGACATGAAAACTACAGCATTTTTTAATGTAAACCAGCTTATTTTTTGTTTATTACCCCCAATAAACATTGAAAAATCCCTAATGTTTCCACAGGTTTTTTTCGTGTAAACGGGGCCTTATACTGTAGTAGGTAGATCACTTTGACTTGATCATTTCAAAAGTAGCTCGCATGCTGAAAAAGTCTGAACACCCCTGGGGTAGAGGCAGGACAGCCGGCTCAGGACCAGAAGGTCTCTAGTTCGATCCCCGGTCACGGCACACCTCGTTGTGTCCCTGGGCAAGACACTTAACCCCGAGTTGCTCCCAGTAGGACAGGCAGTGCCTTGCATGGCAGTCTGCCACTACCGGTGTATGAAGCGCTTTGGGGCCCCTCAAAGGGGGCTGGAAAGCGCTTTATAAGTAAGCTCCATTTCCCATCCATTTATAATTTATACATTTATTAACAAAACACCATGTTTTCTTAATTTTATTAAGGACGTGGAACTATATGTTATATATAGCACTTTGAGATTTTCATTAATGAAAAGTGCGTTATAAATTGAATTCATTATTATTATTATTATATGTTAAATTAATAACAGACTCTACCAACAAAAAGGCCCTCATGACAATTTCTGTCTGTAAATCTTTGCAAATATTTGTCTAATTATCACTTAGATTGTAGCTAATGTTTGTTCACATAAGTGTTGTGTTCTTCTGTATACTCCATTCATTTGTTTGTTGTATACTTGCCATTTGCTTAAATAATGATAAAACAAAGTAATGCTCGATCGTGCTGAAACACCTTAACAACTCAAAAGATGGATGGATTTCATAGTTTTAGCACAAACCACAGAAGAGAGTTGTGTCAGAGTACTACACAAGTACTGTACTACACTTTTCAGTCCTCTGCTGGCTCTACTTTTACACAATTCTTCTATTCTCCATCGTGTAAAAGTAAAAACTGTTTGTCATCACTGATAACCCCATTCATCCCTTATCTTTCCCTGTTTCTTCTTTTTTGTGCCACTGTGGTCACTGGTGCCCATATTCAGCAGTCACTGTGCGAGAGGTGGAGGACACACTGGACAGGTCTCCAGTCCATCACAGGGACACATAAGCCGTTTACGCATTGGCCAGCCCTCAATGGCCCGGGCCGCCCCTGGGCCGCGTTCATTACGCATTTGCCGCAGAGCCGCCTTGAAGTGGGTGGGCAGTTCTCTGGAAGTGGGTGGGGTGCTCTCTTCACGTGGGTGGAGTGTTCGTGTTTTAAGAGAGGAGACTCCGCTAAAAAAAAATTGTTAGCTGGATATATATATATTAGTGTTTCTGAGTTAAATTTTTGTTAATAACTGATCACAAATCAGCTTATGTTACAACGTAAATAACAACGAAGCGCACACCCATTTCCGCCTTTCAGCGCTACTTGAATGTCATTAAACAATAACTAATATTGTCTAACTGTTGCGCGCAGCCAGGGTTTTAAAATATAACTAATAATCTCTAACTTCTACGTGCAGCTAAAATGTTAAGAGGAGTGATTCCTATATGGGTAAGGTGGACACCTGAAAATTTCAGTCCGCCACAATAGCTCAAAGTGTTAGAGCACTGCTCTTTTGACCAGGAGAAGCGGGTTCGCTTCCCGCATGGGACAAAGTTATTTTACTTTATTTTTTTATTTTTTTTATTGGAGTAAATAAAAAGGAGTTTGTTAACCAAACAAACTCCTTTTTATTTAAAAGAAAATGTGAATTAAAAAAAAAAAGTAAAATAACTTTGTACCAGGCGGGAAGCGAACCCGCTTCTCCTGGTCAAAAGAGCAGTGCTCTAACACTTTGAGCTATTGTGGCGGACTGAAATTTTCAGGTGTCCACCTTACCCATATAGGAATCACTCCTCTTAACATTTTAGCTGCACGTAGAAGTTAGAGATTATTGGTTATATTTTAAAACCCTGGCTGCGCGCAACAGTTAGACAATATTAGTTATTGTTTAATGACATTCAGGTCGCGCTGAAAGGCGGAAATGGGTGTGCGCTTCGTTGTTATTTACGTTGTAACATAAGCTGATTTGTGATCAGTTATTAACAAAAATTTAACTCGGAAAAACTAATTCAGCTAACAATTGTTTTAGGGGTTTCTCGTTTCTGTAGTTAAATTTGAATGAAATTCAACCCTCGCGCTGAGGTTGTTTGAATGAGTCCCGCCCCTGCTGCAAACAACGAATCAAATGTGAGCAGTACATGATGTGAAACGGGGTCCGTGGGGCCGGGCCCGATAGAACCACGGTGAAGATGGTTCCAGAACAAGGGTGGATCACGGACGGAAAAGATAAATGCGAATACGCCGAACCCGGTGTAAACAATATAGGAGTTATTAGTCAGTTTACTGACTTACCTATATCTTTAGATGCGCCAGTCTGAGCAGAGTTTAATCTGCACAAACTTGACACCAATTCACGGGGTCTCAACTTTTTCAGATTAAATCAACAAATCTAACGAGGTGATTAGCCAGAAATGTAATTTCACGCTTAGACTTCAATTTATGTTGGTCTACCAAAAAAATAGACCTTTTATTGAAACTATCACAAGAATTACATAAACATTTGTATCGATATTAGCTCTGATTTAATAACTACGTTGACAAGAATTCAAATTAAAACAAACAGACAATTAAAACTTAACTGTTGGCACAAAACTTGACAGATTAATAGCTTATGAAAAATAAGAAATAGGAGGAAGGAGTTCTGGAGCTAAGTTAAGCTAAAGTTGTTTACTTTGAACCAGACTAGGTGACACCGTTTCCCCCACACGAGCAGATTGCTGGGCTCCCGCACGTTCAAACACACCACGGCTCTTTACCTGTTGGAGGTTCGTCTCTTGGAGACAAGAGTGGAGAAGTTTGTGGACACACACGTGGATGGGTTTGTCCAGTGGCCGTCCAGTTGGACTTCAGCGTGAGTGTGCTGATTCACGATACGAGGAACTCGCCTCCCTCGGCAGGGACCAACGGTCGAGCGCACAGACTGACTTTCAAAATAAACTTTAGAAAACAAATTCTTCCAGAACAGTGACAGGATCACAGTAAGGCTTTGCTATGATCCTAGCGGAGACGTGGGTCGTTGACATATGACCGGGCCGACTCCAGCTTTCCCAGGGAGGAGAGCAGGTTGACAGCTCGTACTCCTCGAAACTCTAAACCAAAATCCAGGAAGTGCCCCTTAAGAAGGGGGTGTGACTTAGTCCCATACTTCCTGCTGATTGGTTGTTGCACCCCTAGAGAGGGTGTGACTTTGCAAATGAGTGAGTTTGAGTGACAGATGATAGGGTAGACAAAACATAGAAAACATACGTGAGAAGATGCAGGTGCATGTGCACAAGTCCGTACTTTGTTTTGAGAACTGATTCATTGTTTTTAGAAAGGACGGGAGACCGAAAGCAAGCTATGTCTAGCACTTTTCCTTTGAAACAAAAACAGTTCAAACAAATACGAAGGATTGTTCCTTCAACTTTCGACACTTATTCTGCCTAGAGCAGACAGTTCAAAACATGATCATTCTGAGATGTTCTCTTAACTTTGTCATATTTAAAATATACCAGTTTAGTAAAATCATCATTGAAATGACAAAAATACTGTTTGATCAATTCTGAATTAACACACATTAAAGAGAAAGTTCAATCTGATTAATTAGTGTCCATTAATTCATAATAATTGTTAAAATATATAAGTGTCCATCTGTCTCCTTGAGGTTCAAGCAAGTGTAACACTGAGTGATTCAGAGAGGTGTAGAGAGGTGTACTTGAAGGTCAAGACAGAAATATCAGAGGCTAGGTGTATCACTACACCGGGTTAGAAGCAGGGAGAGCCGGGGAGGGCTGGCCAATGCGTAAACGGCTGTAGAGACACATTAGGGACAATTTAGAGTTATCAATCAGCTTAACATGCATGTTTTTGGTCTGTGGGAGGAAAGCAGAGTACCCGGAGAAAACCCACACATGCACGGAGAGAACATGCAAACTCCATCCAGAAAGACCCCCGGCAGGGATTCGATCCGGCAACCTTCTCGCTGAGGTGATCCACTTGGCATCGGGAAGATTCAGTCCATTGTCATGTACTAGATTCTGTAAGATCAGAAAAACAAGTAATAGTAGTGCCTGAAAGAGTCCTTGAATGTCCATATTATGATGTAGTAATCCAAACAAGACAGCAAAAACCGCTGTAGCATTAGCTACAGCTAAGGCTAGTCATGCTGGACACAAAAGCGTCAAAAAGTGTTGACAACACAGAACGAACAAAAGACCCGCCCCCCACCATACGATTGCACGTACTACACACACTGAATACTTTGGATTAACAGAGGCATGAATAAAAAACAAAAACCATGCTAAAAAACACCCTAAAACTGCTCTACGGTCAACCACACGAGCAGTGACCCGGAACCATATTAAGGTTACCACCTGGTGGTATTAGGTCTGTCCTTGGTTTTAACCTTGGCTTTTGGTTGTGTCATTTTTACACTTCTCAAAATATCCATTCATCATCATCCATTCACAACAGAAGTTGTCTCAGGGCGTTGCACATAAACATGCACATACATATAAAGTTAGTTATTTATCTAAAGAGCCAGCAGACTGCTTTGAGTTTTCACTTATTTCAGTTGATTCAGTACTCACTGTGGCATCAAAGTCAGTCAACATTTAATCATAAAAAAATATATATATATTAGGAAGATGGTTTTTTAATTTATTATTATTAAGGTTTTAATAATAAAACCTTAAGGATCTGCAATTCCGTGCTTAAGACTGTTGCCTAAGACTTAATGACGTCTCCTTGTTCCCCAGGGTTTATAAGGTTTATACCTTGTAGCTCTCTCTCCACTTGGATGGTTTCACATTTACTGAATGCACTGAACATTCTGATATATAAATGGCTAAAACAGTGCAAAGTTTGCAAATGTAGTTTGATCGCAAATACAAGACCCACAAGACCCACGGAGCACGTGGAAGGGCATCAAATGCATAACAGATTACAAAGGCAAGAGCAAACAATGCCCCATGGACCCATCTCTGCCTGATGCCCTCAATAAGTTTTATGCACGTTTTGAAGACCCAAACAGACCAGCTAGCACCAGACTCACCTCATCACCAGATGAAGAGCATCTCAGAGTGACCGCAGCAGAAGTGAGAGGCAGTCTCAGAAGGATCAACCCTCATAAAGCAACCGGACCAGACAACATCCCAGGGAAAGTTCTGAAGGAATGTGCGGACCAGCTCTGTGAGGTGCTGGCTGACATCTTCACCACCTCACTTGCACTGGAGTCAGTTCCCACCTGCCTGAAGACCGCCACCATCATCCCAGTTCCAAAGAGCTCCACAGTGACTGGTCTGAATGACTATAGACCGGTGGCCCTCACCCCGATAGTCGCTAAATGTTTTGAGAAACTGGTCATGTCCCACATCAAGACAACCGTCAACACCAACGAGGATCCTCATCAGTATTCATTTCATTTATTCATTTATATAGCACTTTACACAACCACGGTGGTGGTGACCAAAGTGCTTAACAAAAAACAGTGCAATACTTAAAAAGACAGATTAAAAATCAAGAAAAACACAACATAAAAGCAAAAATAAAACCAGAAATGTCACCACATATTTAATTACTAAAAGCCAGTTTGAATAAAAAAGTCTTAAGCTTTGATTTAAAAGGGCCAAGTTCAGTAATCTGGCGTAGCTCAAGTGGGAGTGTATTCCAGAGTCGAGGTGCGGCCGCAGAAAAGGCACGGTCACCCCAACGTTTATATTTTGTCCGTGGAACAGAGAGCAAGAGTTGGCTATCTGACCTCAGAGACCTGGAGCGGGCGGGGAAACTTAACAACTCCGTTATATAAGTAGGAGCGAGGCCATTCAGAGCTTTAAAAACAAATAATAAAAGTTTAAAATCTATCCTAAAACGGACAGGAAGCCAATGTAGTGAGAATAAAACAGGTGTGATGTGGTCCCATCTAGGAGTGTTGGTTAAAAGGCGAGCTGCTGCATTCTGAACAAGCTGGAGGCGGCTCAGTGTTGACTGAGGCACACCAACATACAGAGCGTTACAATAATCAAGCCTAGAACTGATAAAAGCATGAACAGCCTTCTCCAAGTCACAACGGTTTAAAAAGGGTTTGACCTTTTTTAAGCAATTCCAACACTCTTCCCCTGCCTCTTCCCTCTTCCCCTGACCACTGATCTTTAAAATGTTGTCCACTCTAGCCTACAAAGAGTAAAATTTAGATTTGATGCACAGATTTAAGTACATGACACATCCTACACTTACGACATACTATTTAATGCTTTTTGTGCTTTCAAGCTTTTTGAATGTTTGTGAAGCCGTTGAACTGAAGATAAATAGATTTTCCTCTCGTGAGAACAGATAGAGTCAGGAAGTGCTCTTATATTTGAACGCAGCATCTTGTGAAGCTCCCTCCACAGCTCTGAGGCATAATCATGACACAATTATGATAAATTCCCAACGACTGCTGGTGGCGAGAAAAGCAATTTTTATGCCATGTAATCGAGACTGGCTGTCAGATTAAGATAGCAGGTGATTTAAGGGAAATTGTCTTGGCTAACTCTTTGGAGTGGAATCCAGGTGGCCTCAGGTTTCCCCATATGTGCTCAGATAGCCTGGAAGCTAATGAAGTTTGGATTTGGAAAATGAAAGAAACATTTGTGTGGTGGGTTTGTATGTCTGGAATTTGTCGCCTTATTACCGTACTTGCCTTGGCTGCCATCTGCTCCTGCATCTTAACACTTGAAAGAAGGAAGTGGGCTCTTGTATCACTTTTTTTTCTCTGTCTCCTTTTCCCATCTTAATAGCCAATGACAAACTTCAGCACATACGAAAATAACAATAATAAAAAAACACAAAACATATCAATGCTTTTAAAAAAACGATCTTAAATTAAAATGTTTGGGGCCTGCAAGTAGTACTTTCATATGGAGTGTTTTGGCCCACATGTGAAAAAAGATTGCGCACCCCTGCTTTATAGCATTCATAACTGCTGATCATCTAGCTAATGCTGCTGAATAGGAAATCTGGCAAGCTAGATTAGAAAGGTCTTTTATTTCACCAGTTTAAATAAATCAGACTGGTTTTTCCCATTAGGCTCTATACTGGAAATATCCTGGCATATTTTCCAGTACTGTCAGTGGTGAGGGTTATGGCTGTAGTCTTGTGTCTTAATGTGTGTTGTTTGTCTAGCTAGAGATTAGATTTCTTCAGTAGTGGCTTTCTCTTTGCCAACCATTAATCCATAAAGCTCAGACTGTTGACAAACTCAGGGAACAATGGATGTATGCACAGTCTCCCATGTCACCTGCTGAAGCTTGTAATTACCTCAGAGTGGTCACAAGCGGGGGACTCTCTCACTTTTCTTCTTCTTGTTGGTCACTGTTACCCCAACACAAAACCCTGGTTAAACGCAGAGGTTCGCACCCTGCTGGCAGCTAGAAACGCTGCCTTCAAGTCTGGAGACTCAGAGGAGCTGAGAAAGACCAGGAAAGAGCTGGTTGCTGGCATTAAGAGGGCCAAGGCCACATATGCACAGCGGATCGAGGGTCAGTTTACCTCACAAGACCAACAGAGCATGTGGACGGGCATCAAATGCATAACTGATTATAAAGGCAGGAGCAAACAATGCCCCAAAGACCCATCTCTACCTGATGCCCTCAACAAGTTTTATGCTCACTTTGAAGACCCAAACAGACCAGCCAGCACCAGACTCATCTCACCACCAGATGAAGAGCATCTCAGCGTGACCGCAGCAGAAGTGAGAGGTAGTCTCAGAAGGATCAACCTTCATAAAGCAACTGGACCGGACAACATCCCCGGGAAAGTTCTGAAGGAATGTGCGGATCAGCTCTGTGAGGTGCTGGCTGACATCTTCAACACCTCACTTGCCCTGGAAACAGTTCCCACCTGCCTGAAGACCGCCACCATCATCCCAGTCCCAAAAAGCTCCACAGTGACTGGTCTGAATGACTATCGGCCGGTGGCCCTCACCCCGATAGTTGCAAAATGCTTTGAGAAACTGGTCATGACCCACATCAAGACAACCGTCAACATCAACGAGGACCCTCATCAGTATGCGTACCGCGAGAACCGATCAACAGAGGACGCCATCTCTTCTGTGGTCCACACTGCTCTCACCCACCTGGATCAGAAGGACTCCTACGTCCGTATGCTCTTTGTGGACTTCACATCTGCCTTCAACACCATGATCCCCCAAACTCTGATGGACAAACTATCCACACTTGGACTAAGCCCCTCCGTTTGTAACTGGGTACTAGACTTCTTAACAAACAGACCTCAGTCCGTGAAGATCCACAACTTCTCCTCCTCCACCATAACCCTCAGCACTGGCTCTCCTCAAGGATGTGTGCTGAGCCCTCTTCTGTTCACTCTGCTCACATATGATTGTGCAGCTACCCATCCAGGCTGTCATATTGTAAAGTTTGCAGATGATACAGCGGTGGTGGGATGCATCACAAACAATGATGAGTCCAGCTACAGGCAGGAGGTGGAACACCTGGAGAGCTGGTGCAAAGAGAATAACCTTCACATGAATGTGAAGAAGACAAAGGAGATGATTGTGGACTTCAGAAGGAACAAACAAACCCACACCCCACTGAACATAAGTGGATCTGCGGTGGAAGTGGTCTCCAGCTACAAGTACCTGGGTGTACACATGAATGATAACCTCAGCTGGAGCAACAACACCACCAGCCTGATCAAGAAAGGTCATCAGAGACTCTACTTCCTCAGACGGCTGAGACGAGCTGGTCTGAGCAGCCCAGTCCTCACCTCCTTCTACAGGTGTGCAGTGGAGAGCATCCTGTGCTCCAGCATCAATGTGTGGCATGGAGGCTGCACAGTTGCAGAGAGGAAAGCTCTACAGAGAGTGGTGAAGGCTGCACAGAAGTCTGTTGGAGTCAGTCTCCCCACCATCACAGACATTTACACCTCCAGATGCAGGAAAAGAGCCACCTGCATCATGAAAGACCTCACTCACCCAGCACACTCACTCTTTGCCCCACTCCCCTCAGGACGGAGGTTGAGGAGCATCAAATGTAGAACCACTAGACTGAGGAACAGCTTCTACCCTGAGGCTGTTAGACTCATGAATAAATAAAAATAAAATAAAAATAAACTGCAAAATATCACATCATGCTGATGCTGATCTGTTTTCTTGTTGCTGTGTTCATCTGTGACCATCTGCTCATACAGACTCATGTTCGTGCTGCTGTTTGTAATGATGTTTTTCTATTACATTAGGGCTTAGTGTATTTCTAGTTGATGTTTTTCTTAGTTATATCCTAGATGTTATTACTGTTTTTCTCTTACATTTTGTTGTTGGATGTAACTGGGACCCTGTGTACATAATCTCGTTTCATCACATGTACCACATGCGGTGCAAATGACAATAAAGACTCTCTGACTCTGACTGACTCAGTTTGTGAGGAAAGCCTGCACTTGGTAGATTTACACATGCCCCATACTGATTCAATTTATTGATGGATTTAATAGAACTTCTGGAATGTTTAGGACCTTGGAGTCCTTTTGTATCCATCCCATGATTTTTTTTTAAACAATATTTTTTCTAAGTTAAATTAGGACTGTCACTTTTAAAGGGGTGAATATTTATTCAGTCACATATTTTATATTATGTGATTTTATATCTAATTGGTATTACTGATTTGTCACAATAATAATTTTTTCTGGGCTATTAATTGTCTCAGAAACTATTGCGATAAGTGATAACATTGTTTGAAATTTGACAATAATTAGTAATTATTGTCAAATAAAGAAATGTTGATTAATTTGTTTTGAATGTAGCCCTGTTTTTTGATCACCGGACGGCAGTATAAGACTGAACCGAAGAATGGATAGCGAGGGAGCGAGCAACGTGTCTCTTTAAGAAAAATGGGAATGAGGCCCCTTGAGGTGACACGGGTCCACAAAATGGCGGATGCTCAGTGTGGTTTGAGCTTTTTAGCATAGCATTTGTCACACAAAGCTTTTAATAAAAAAAATCAGTAAACACATTCTCAGCTTCTTTTTGCAGAGAAAAACAACTTTTTATATGAAGGCACAGTTCCCTTATCAGTCATGTCTCTCGGTGCAACTCTATTGCTATGGGAAATTGCACCCCCGCGCGATTACCTGAAGGAATACATTCACGC
>JBBPBX010000503.1:27293-73909 GCA_038048925.1 Garcialebias charrua
CCCAGCGGCTGCGGTTTTTCCCTTTCGTCGACAGACACCCACTAGGCCTGTCCTGTCTGCCTGGGAATACTGCACGCGAAAATGGCGTTGGACGCATCCAACTCCTGCCCACATTGCAGCCAGATGCTGGAGGCGGTGAGGAGGCACCGAGTTGACTTCGTAACCAAAGACATGGGCATAGCTGCGGCGCCAACAGACCCTGATCTCACTGAGGCTCTCACTCCCACGCCGGAGCTTGAGAGCATGGATTTGGAGGACAGTACTCAAGTCGAATGGGGCGACAGTCCAGATGTGGCGGCTACCATCGGGGACTCCACAGCCGAATTTGACACTCGAGGCATGATGAACGCGGATGAGATCTCGCTAAAGGCCTCGGGTGAAATTTCTGGTGATGAAGCTGACAACGTGTACGTCGGAGAGGAGGAGGACCTCTCTCAAAACCCGGCGCCAGTGCTCCCGGAGACTGACACCTTGATCCCCGCTCTGTTCGACTTGTGCCGCAGAGCAACGGACGCGCTACAGATCCCTTGGCCAGAACCTCCACCCCGTCAACAAGTCACGAGGTTGGCAGGAAATTATTTTTATGCCAAGCAGCAATCTACGACAAGGCACAGGATGCCCATCTTCCTGGATTTCCTCACAGAGCTGACTCGTACCTGGGCTGAACCCAGAGCTCCCATGCTGCTCCCACTCGCACAGTTCCTGGACGTGGCTGGAATGGAGGCAGCGGGAATAGCCAACGTGCCACAGATGGAGGACACGCTTGCGTCTCACCTGGCCCCCAGATAATAATAATAATAAAGTAATAATAATAATAATAATAATAATAATAATAATAATAATAATAATAATAATAATAATAATAATAATAATAATAATAATGAATTCAATTTATAACGCACTTTTCATTAATGAAAATCTCAAAGTGCTACAAAGTGCAACAGAATTAAATGTCAATAAAACAAGTAATAAAACAAGTAAAATCAATAACAGTATCAACTAAGATCAAAGATAGAATCATGAGGAGGCAGAGTATGCTTGGTTAAAAAGAAAGGTCTTCAAGCCGCTCTTAAAGTCAACCAGTGACTGTGGAGCTCTTAGGCAGTCAGGAAGAGAGTTCCACAGGCGGGGGGCAGCCACACTGAAAGCCCGGTCTCCCATGGTCCTTAATTTGGTTCTCGGAATGTGAAGTAGATGACTGTTCTGTGACCGTAGAGACCGGGTGGATGAGTATGGTGCAAGAATGTCCTTTAGATAATCTGGTGAAGTTCCGTGTAAGCATTGATGTGTAATGAGAGCAGTTTTGTACTGAATTCTGTAGGCGACAGGAAGCCAATGAAGGTTATGGAGAATGGGTGTAATATGTTCAAATTTACGAACTCTCAACAAAATCCTTGCTGCACTGTTTTGAATATATTGAAGCTTCTGAAGGTATTTACCAGGGATTCCAATAAACAGGGAGTTGCAGTAGTCGAGCCTGGAGGAGACAAAAGCATGGACGAGCTTCTCAGCATCAGAAAAAGTTAGGGATGGGCGAAGTCTGGAGATGTTTCGAAGATGGAAGAAGCAAGTTTTAAACAGAAGCTTAATGTGATTTTCAAATGTAAGACGAGAGTCCATTTTATTCCAAGATTTGTAACAGAGGTGGAACAAAACCGACTTTGCCCAGTAGAGCCTGTTGAGCCTCAGCTACTCAGCTCGAGAAGTGCTACAAAGCTCAGGGCCTTGCGGCGCATGCGATGAACGCATCCGCGATGATACAGGTGTACATGGCTGTGCAGGAGCTCCAGGTGACGACAGACAAACAGGCTGCCACCGAAGTGCTGGAGGAAGCCCGCAGGGCTACGGACTTTGTGCTCCACATGATGGGGACAGCCGCCATTGCACAAGGCAGATGTATGGCTGAGGTCATTGCCTAGCGTCATTTGTGGATGACCCTGACGGACCTTCCGGAAGGTCAGCGGGTCCCTTTTCTGCACCACTCGATAGAGCTGGCGGGACTGTTCGGAAATGCCCTGGACTAGATTCAGACTAGGCTGGAACATAATAATAATAATAATAATAATGAATTCAATTTATAAAGCGTTTTTCATTAGTGAAAATCTCAAAGCGCTACACACATTGAATGCTACACACATTCATACACCGGTAGCGGCAGACTACCATGCAAGGTGCTTTCCAGTCCTACCGGGAGCAACTCGGGGTTAAGTGTCTTGCCCAAGGACACAACGACACATGGTGTGGGGAACCGGGATTCGAACCGCCAACCTTCCGATCGGGGGACGACTGCCATTACCACTACGCCACGGCCGCCCCCTCAGAGGCGGAACAGAGGCGTAAACAGGTGGAGGCCCTCAGGGAAGGCATGCCCAGGAGAGCTTTTGCCCCCACCAGGAAGACAGCTGGGAACAGACCCGTGCAGCCTCGGCACCGCTCAACCACACGTCATCCTCTGCAGAAGAGGCAGCGTACGAAGGGGAGCACCGGCAGAGACCCCCACCGGGTCCACCTCAAGCTGGTCAGTCCTGGAGTAGAAACAGGTTCATACCCCGCCAAGCGGTCCAACAGAGGACCACTTCGGCGAATCGTGACACGAGACAAAAGCGAGCCTGATGAAATGGGCCCTCTGCTCAGCTTTGCCGGCTCGTCCGCCCAGGAAGTACGGGGGCCATTTGTTAGATGTCCAGACTTTATTTGTAAAAGAGTACAAAAAGCTGGTGACTTTGATGTTTGCACAAAACATGTCTGTTCTGATGTATGTGAAATAAAGTCAAAAGATGGTTGCACAAAACACAGAATAAAAACTCAAAGAACAGTTTTGTCCTGTTTCTTGACTCAAAAAAAAAAACAACAGCAACATCAACAACATAGCTCCCCTCTGATATCGATTGCTATAAAGGGTGGGGGCTGTCACCCCCCTTCCCTCGCGGTTCATGGGGTACTGGCTCAGAACAATAAGCCCTAGCAGGTCGCCGCAGGACTGTCTGCAACAGACAGACCTAGAGGCGTCTGCAAACAGGTACACCGGCTCTCACGAGGCCAGGTGAGTGGGGGTCACACGTTTCAACCCCCGCACCATCAGAACTCAGAGGGCCGACAATACACAAATTCCACAAGCCTGCGACACGTCCGCATGCCCGGGGGGCGTGCCGACAGAACTTGGTGACCATGACAACGTACCGTTATGACCCCCCAGACGCTTTCAGCAGATGTCAGCAATGAATAACTGGGGGAGGGGGGCTACAGCAGGGGCCCACAGGCCCGAGCCAGACTCACATGCCGAAAAAGGGACAGCAATGATGTTGCGGGTTCTGTAAATAAATATTGTTACAAAGCAGGAAATGCACTTGGGTTGGATCAGATATTTCTCTCTCATGCCCAAGAAGGCCTGGACTTAATGGCTTCATCCAGGCTTATAGGTGCTGAACAGAAAAAGGTGTTTCGTGCAGTTTTAGATCCTCACACTGGAATGGACTACTCGTAAAGACAGCAGGCTGTGCACCAACAGTGAACCTGCATTGTGTGTCAGAGCTCAACGCACTAGCTCAGCTGTGCTTTTGAACGGCATACCCTCGTTGGGAGCTTTGCAGCTCAGTCATAATATTGCAAATACAAATCCAGGTTACCGTATTTCTGGGCATACGAGTCACCACCACTTTGGTCAAAGCACGTCCTTGGAGAAAACGTGCCTGGCACAGCTCCCTGGAGTCATAACCAGCTCCAGAGTAAGGGTGGAGCCGGAGGCTTGTGAACCGGACCCGGCCATGGAGCGGCCTGGAGTCTGGAGGTCTGTTCGCATACAAAACCTGCACTCCCTCGGTGCCGTGCCTCTCACTAAAAGGAGGAAAAGCAAACGTTCTGACCCACGGTTGTCCACCAGGGACAATGCATTGTACCTGTCCCCCAACACCCCCGGTTCGGGTGGTGTGGGAACAAATTTACAGGAAGGTCCCCTCCCTAATATAGTTGGCCCCCAGGGGGTCACAGGGCCCCTGTAGGTGTGCTTAATTCCGGAACGTGGACATCTGCTCCTTTTCAGAGACCTGCTACCTCAACAACAAGGACAACCTCTCCGCTTACGCTCGAGACTGTGACAAACTTCAGCTTGGCTGCTAAGAGGAACAAACTGATGGCCACAGGCCTCCCTAGCAACATGGTAGAGACTATACATCAGAGGCGGCCGCCACTAGAGGGCGCTAGGGGCGCCGTCCCTCCTTGGAACTGCAGCTCTTCTTCTTCAGCATTTGAAGATTTAATTTTTTTTTATTATAAAAGTGAAATAATAAAATAAAAATATTTCGAAATGCATGCATATATGTTTTTAGTTGTGTAGGATAAATATTTTATGAGTAATGATTGTTTCAAAAAACGTTTTTTGATTGTGACGTACTTCCGGTTTCCCCGCTGGACGCCGCCTGCTGCCTTTTCCATTGAATCTAATTATAACTAGCGGCCGCTAGCGGCCGTAGTTTATGTCCCATCTGTCCAAAATTGTTGGACTGTACAGGTCGCATTTTCCGTCACCCTCGAGCCTGGACTCGTCTCTTATCACCACGGATCGCCAGCGCTTCCGGTTCGAGCCAGGAGGGAGGTGGAGCGGGGGACTCTCTCTGTTTACACTCAGAGCTGATCACACGGCTGACTAGCGATGTTGAAACAGCAGTAATTATTAATGGTGCCTTTCTACAAAGGTAAGCAAGTAATAATTAGTGACTTTAATGAATCTCTAAGCGCACATGAGCAAAGTTTTGAGCTGATCTCATCTGTGTGCGTGTGACGTGGTGTCGTGTGTGGGTGGTTGTTGCAGTCAGTTACAGTAGCTAGCTAGTAGCTACTAGCTGTGCTCATGGTTGTGGTGTACTGCAACATTATAAAAGTTGCTACTTGCTAGTTATAAACCCGAATGTGTGAAGACGACTCCTGTCTGTCCATCTTCAGCTCATCATGAACTGTTTACTCCTCAGAGTGTCTGTCTGTGTTAGTTAACTTTTGTCTCGTTTCGTTTAGCAGCAGTTGCAAATTTTCTGATGAATAAATCTGAATGAATAAATAAACTTTAGTTTTAGTTTAGTTTAGTTAAACTTTAGTTTCATTATAAGTTGTGCTGTTGTTTCAAAGACACTCTAAACTTAAATAAATCAAGTAGCAGAAAGATTTAAGCATTAAATAGTTTGAAATTTTCATGTTATGAAACAGTGATTATATAATTATTTGAATTTAATTTTAATATTATAAAGATCACTGTGGATGGAATGCAATTGAAATAACCTGGATATTATTATTTATGCTGTATTAAGAAAGTTAAAATGTGATTACATATGTGTACACAAAGCACTTCAAGCAATGTGGAAAATGCTAAAAAAAATACATAATTAATGTGCCTTTTGTACTTTCTTTACAGAAAAAAATCCACACAACACCTTCATCTCTACACACCGGCATCCAATCTACCACCTGTGTAACAGACAGGTGGTGTACAGAAGAAGATCCAAGATGTCCAGCTTAACCTTATCATGCAGCAGGTGACTTCCCATATCCCAAAAGTGAGTATTTTCACTTGTGGTGTTTTACTATTTTTAACACTGTATTGATCTGGAGAATGAAAACAAAGTCTCTTGCAAGTTACTAGCTTATTAACATTGAAACATTTAAGGTGCATTTATATGGTGAAATGTTATATATGCTAAGATGCATTAGGAGTCAACTCAGGACCTTTAATATTAGGAATATTTAAGAGAACTGTCTGGTACTAAAAAAATACAGTAGATTGATTCTATTTATTTGCTCTCTCCACTGCACACCTGTAGAAGGAGGTGAGGTCTGAACTTCTCAGACCAGCTCGTCTAAGCCGTCTGAGGAAGTAGAGTCTCTGATAAATTTTCTTGATCAGGCTGGTGGTGTTGTTGCTCCAGCTGAAGTTATCGTTCATGTGTACCGTACACCTAAGTACTTGTAGCTGGAGACCACTTCCACCGCAGATCCTCCTATGTTCAGTGGGGTGTGTGGGGTTTGTTTGTTCCTTCTGAAGTCCACAATCATCTCCTTTGTCTTCTTCATGTTGATGTGAAGGTTATTGTCCTTGCAGGACCCAGAGCCTCTTTATCATAAAGTGGAAGAAAAGACCCTTAGACCAGTCTGGTGGGTGACCAACTTAAGGAGACTGATATCGGATTTTAGGTCACTTCACTTTCTTTAACAACAAACATGAACATGGCTGGCTGTGAGGGGCAAACACATGACAGTAGCTAAAAGACAGATGCTTAAACTGCTAAGCTTCAGCAAAAAGAGGAAAATATTGATGAGTAGCAAAACACTAGCTAAAGTAGCATTTTTTTGCTGAAAGTATCAAAATGCTAGTTAAAAGTAGCAGAAAAGTAGCAGAACAGTAGCTAAAATCTCAACAAGATAAAAAAGAAAACAGATTTAAGAGAATAATGTTTAAGGGAAAGTTTCATATTTTGAAAGATATAAAACTAGCAACAAAAAAGTAAGCTGAAATTAGCACAAAATATGTAAAAAGAACAATAAAGTGGTCATAGTGTTATGATTTCAAAGGTTTACCCAGTTGGTAATGAGACCCAGAACGACACAAGACAAAGAGGTGCAAAAGTAACAGTGTTTATTATTTACAGTGCAAGTCTATATACTGTACACATGTACAGGGATCTTCTGGATTTCCTAGAAGATGAAACAAACTGTCAGAAAGGCTTGACCAGAAGGCTCTTTCAAGATGATTGATCTAGTTTTGTTTGTTATTTTACAGAGAAATCCTTAGTTCCTTGAGATGAATCCCAGAGGGCGAAATGAGGCAGGAAAGTGGTTGGAGGGCAAGACACGATGAGCAGAGAACTGGTCCCAGGACCAAGATGGAAACGAGGACTGGAAACACAACAAAAAACAAGGTAAGTGTCTCTCAAAGTACTGTACTCAGAAACTGGCTAGAAGCATAAATACCATGAGTAGGCATCAATGCTCCAGCGAAGAGTACTTGACTGCAGCCTTAAGTATAGGTGGAGCTCATCAGGTGGATCACAGTAAAATAGATCATTTTTCTTCCCCATAAATCAGTTATTTAAAATCTAATCTGGAATAATTCCTCCTTGTTAGACTTCAGTTGACCTGTTTAAGTTGGGCCCAAATTTGTTATTATCTTTTGATTTATTTTTCATTGAAATTTAATTATTTGTTAGTTTATTTTTGGAACTATTAAATTGAATTATTTGGTGGATTTTTGAACACCTTTGTCCTTATTTAAGTCTGGACCCTCACAATTCTATTTATGTTATGAACTTGTATTACTAAAATAATTATAACAGAATATGATAGAAGTTGTCCAAAAATTGAAAAGTGGAAGCAGAACACTCCCATTCTCTTTTCACACTGATGCCTCAAACAAGGTGAAGATGAACCATGTTTTATTAATGATAGTGTTATACAAATGGATACACCTGATATATACAAATAAAAACATGAACAAACTTACTTTACAGTATACAAACATAATTATGCATACTTCTACACATGCTTAAAAAAAATTTTATGGCCCCCCCCATAAAAAAAAATCACCAGCCGCCACTGCTATACATGGGGCGAGAGCAGTTTCAACACAGACTCTCTATGCTCGTAAATGGTATATTTTTGAAGCTTGGTGCATGGAAAGGAATATTGTTTCTTATTCCTGTGACCTGGTCCAGCTTCTTACCTTTCTACAGGACTTGCTGGAGAAAGGCTGCTCCTTTTCCACAATTAAAGTGTTTTTGTCAGCCATCTCAGCATGCCATGAGGGCTGGGGGGGAAGACGCCCGGTGCACACCCTCTCATGATAAGGTTCATGAAGGGCGTACTGAGGAAGAGACCTCCCAGCAGGACCTTGACCCCTGATTGGGATCTCCAATTGGTCCTGAGTGCTCTCTGTGAGCCCCCATTCGAACCATTAAGCGACATTAAGATAGATTTACTATCTTATAAGACCGCTTTGCTCCTGGCTCTTTGCTCGGCGAAACGTGTGGGTGACCTCCATGCTTTGTCTGTGCACCCAATGTGTACCAGGTTTGCCCCCGACGGGTCAAAGGTCACCCTAAGGCCTAATCCTGCATATGTCCCAAAGGTTCTGACTTGGAATCCCAGAAGTCTGGACTTTGATCTCTCTTCATTTCCTACTGCTCCTGTCCTCACTGAGGAACAGAGGAGACTGAGGGCACTTTGCCCCGTTAGGGCTTTAAGTGCTTACATTGAAAAAACAGCTGATTGGAGGAAAACAAACCAACTGTTTGTGTGTTTTGCCGTACAGGCTACTGGCAGGGCCCTGTCAAAGCAACGCCTCTCACACTGGGTGACTGAGGCCATTAAAAGGGCGTACAGTAGCAAAGGTCAACAGGTACCCTCTGGGGTACGTGCCCACTCTACTCAGGTCTTGGCCACCTCGTGGTCACTGTTCAAGGGTGTACCAGTTGCAGACATCTGTGCGGCTGCGAACTGGAGCTCAACGAACACTTTTGCAAAACATTACAGTTTGGACGTCACTGCGTGTGTTGTCACTCAGGCTGTCCTCTCTAACACACAGTAGAGAGCGGCCTGAAGATGCCTAATGTATAAAGGCGGAAACTCACAAGCATGCATTTTACTGAGCATTTCAAGGGCGTGAATGAATTATGTTCCCACCCACTAAACAGTAGACGTCCAGGGGACGTCGAGATGACGTCTATATAGAGCCCGTTGGTCGAAGACCAATTCTAGACGTCGCCCCGACGTGCAAACAAGGTCTTTTTTTGACGTCTAAATATGACCGCATTTGTACGTCGTATGAACGTCAGTTTTGGAGGTGATCTGGACCATGTTCACAGAGTTAAACTTTTAGGACTATAAAAGTGCAGTTAGACAATTGATTTAATAAGAATGTTGTTTTTTAATAACATTTTAATGCATTTCCTCAATTTTTTTTTCTTTTTTTACAAATTAGACTTGTCCGTCGTTTGAGAGTCCAATTCTAGACGTCGCCCCGACGTGCAAACAAGGTCTAATTAGGACGTCTAACTATGACCGCATTTGTACGTCGTATGAACGTCAGTTTTGGACGTTATCTGGACCCGGTTCACAGAGTTAAACTTTTAGGACTATAAATTTGCATTTAGACAATTGATTTATTAAGATTGTTGTTTTTTACAAACATTTTAATGCATTTCCTCAATTTTTTTTCTTTTTTTACAAATTAGACTTGTCCGTCGTTTGAGAGTCCAATTCTAGACGTCGCTCCGACGTGCAAACAAGGTCTAATTAGGACGTCTAACCATGACCGCATTTGTACGTCGTATGAACGTCAGTTTTGGACATTATCTGGACCCGGTTCACAGAGTTAAACTTTTAGGACTATAAATTTGCAGTTAGACAATTGATTTATTAAGATTGTTGTTTTTTAATAACATTTTAATGCATTTCCTCAATTCTTTTTTTCTTTTTTACAAATGTATATTATTTATTTGAAGAATATAATTATTGTTGTTGTTTGTTGTTATTCATTCATTCAACCTTTAGGCAGGTTATATCTCATTCGATCGACTCATTTACAAGAAACCTCATTTATTCCACGACGTCGCGGTCACACATTCATTTCAGTAGGTGGCAGTACTTGTGTTTTTTGCTTTCTTCCATTAAAAAACAAGAAGAAGAACTTCGGAACTCGAGCGTTATGATTGGATTGGCGGAGGCATCACGTGATCATTCCAACCAGTCAACGCCTCTCTTGTTGAGCTAGCTTGAATAAAACCAACCGTTGTTTTCTCTCTGTGCTGATGTGCTACTGTGATCTATCAGAGCTCAACTGTGTTCAGTTCATTTGTCACGGAACTCCTGCCCTAAACTTGCTGCAATCCATTCAGAAGTTGAAGGTAATTGGTTCTGTTTTATAGCTTTGTTCTCTTGAATTCTGTGGTCACGACGTACATGTAGCTAACAGCTAAGCTACATTGTGCTAAGGTAAGCTAACTTGTGTCTACGACTGCGGCAGACGATGTAAAGGAAAATCGAACAGTACAGTTTAGAAAATAAGTTATTCTATCCAAGTAAGCCGTATGCTACGAGTTTTGTTTGTTTCTTTGTTTTGCTTTGAGACTATCGAGGCCTGCACGCGTCTCCATTAACACGCATGTGCTGAGCGGCCAGCGTTGCTGTACAGCTTTGGGCAGCATTTTTGTGAATTTTAGACTGTTGGAAAACTGTATTCGCTACAGTGCTTACTTCCTCCGCGTGTTACAACGCCATCGCGTTCCTGAATGACTAGGTAATATGCCGTGTCTTTTTTTTCTTCCTTTTGTGTGTGTACACTGGGCGGGGGTCAGCTGGAAGGTGAAACGTTTCAGCATTAAAAAATAGAAGGAAAAAAACTGTCCAGATGACCTGAATTCAGACCAAAGCTTTTCAGTTGCAAATGAATGAGTAAATATGAAATTAAAAAAAGCTTTAAAATGTCTCCTTCTATCTAATTTTACTTTGACTAGGCAAAATGAGATAAGTACTGTACTGTAAACTACATTCTGACTAATATCTCTGTGAACATGTCGCTCCAGTTGTGTTTATAAACAACTGTTTTTTTCTTTATCTATCTATATATATATATATATATATATATATATATATATATATATATATATATATATATATATATATATATATATATATATATATATATATATATATATATATATATATATATATATATATATAAATAAATTTGTGGAGCGTTGGTCCTAGAGGACATTTCACAGGTAATGCACCTTTTTGCTTCATCTTAATTATTTTGCATCGCTGAATAATCTTTTGTTTTTGTCCTCAGCAAGTGCAGCGCCTCAACCCAAGGACCTGTCAACGCCCAGTGAGTACCGGTATACATTACACTTTAAACCATTGTTTATTTTATCAGGCCTTGCAAAATAAAATTTATTTTATTATTTTTTTCATGGAAAACCGATGCCACTTCCAGATCAGAAATTGGAAGATGGGCATTCCCATTGCCTCAGGATGGTAAGTATTGAACAGTTAGCAGTGAGACACTTGGAAAAAAATGATCAACCACAGCCACCTTGCTGTTGGAGAGATTGTAATCAAGACATGTGTGTTTTTGTTTTATTTTTCCCCCCAGTGTTTCAGCGTATTCAACTTCTTCATTGACCTCGGCGATCGCCTAGCCCTACATCCCTCTCCCACCCTGTGCCAAAGAGGATAGAGACCATGGAGGATTTTGTGAGAGAGGAGCACCTCGTGACTCCAAATTTGCTACCCTGGTAGGTTTTACAAGTCTGGAGGAAAGCCGAGCATAACGCAGTACCGTACAACCAAACACTTGGAAGTGTCAGTGAACTATATCATGGATTTATTCCAACAGGTTCTGCAGATTTCCAGAATTGGAGGAAAGCACACCAAGGACTTTGTCTACAAATTTCTTGATAGGTATGTATCAACACACGCTCACCCACCCACTAACCATCTGAACTAAATATTTTACTTGCAAGTTCAGTATTTAGTTTTGTAAACTAAATATTTAGCTATCAAATTAAATATTTAATTTAGAACGACGTGTATTAATAACATGGTTAAAATATGACTGGAAAAAAATGTTTTCTCTAAACTAAAATATTGCTGTTGATTTTTGTAACTTTGCTAATGGCACCTCATAGATATGAAAATGTTTGGCAACTCGAGTGCGTTTTGCAGCAATTTTTTAACTGATGTGCTCAAATTTGGCAGCACGATGTCTCAGTGGTTAGCACTATTGTCTCACATCAAGAAGGTCCTGGGTTCAATCCCCGGTTGGACCTGGAGTGTTTCTGTGTGGAGTTTGCATGTTCTTCTCGTGCTTGCGTGGGTTTTATCCGAGTACTCCGGTTTCCTCCCACAGATCCAAAACATGCATGTTCTGCCTTCAGGTCCAGGCCTCCCTTGAAAAAGAGATCTGTGATCTCTATGGGATTTGCCTGCTTAAATAAAGGTTAATAAATAATAATGTGTGTTAGTGTGTTAACTAGTGTTCTAAGTGATTGGCAAAAACTCAAAGCCACCTATCAACATTTGCTGGGATGGATGTTTTTATTTATTTATTTATTAATCAGGGAGATCCCAGCAAGACACTGTGCATTTTCCAGGTTGCCTTTGCATATTGCTAATTACTTTTTGTTTGTTTTTTTGCAAATGCAGATGGAATCATGAATGGAGATTCTGCAGCAACAGAGGATTTTATAAGGACTCATGCTGCAGAGCATTTAAAACATGCAAAGGAGGACATGGGCTCACACTGGACAATTAACACAACTGGTAGAGCTGCTGCCTCTCAGCGAGCAGGTCCCCGGTTCAAATCCCGGTCCGGGGGCCTTTCTGGGTAGAGTTTGCATGTTCTCTCCGTGCATGCATGGGTTTTCTCCGGGTGCTCCAGTTTCCTCCAACAGTCCAAAAACATGCATGTTAGACTGATGGTGACTCTATGACCTTGGGTGTGAGTGAGACAGGTCTCTCTTGTAAATGAGTCCCTGTGGCTCAACGAGGCTAGCCTGTATAAATAAAGGTTGAATGAAAAAATGTGCCACAAAGAAGTGGAGGTGGGGCTTTCACACTGGACATTTAATGCACCACGAAGAAGTGGACACTGGACATTTAATGCACCACGAAGAAGTGGAC
This sequence comes from Garcialebias charrua, assembly GCA_038048925.1. Taxonomy (NCBI): domain Eukaryota; kingdom Metazoa; phylum Chordata; class Actinopteri; order Cyprinodontiformes; family Rivulidae; genus Garcialebias; species Garcialebias charrua. The sequence goes on from JBBPBX010000503.1 coordinate 39,957, forward strand.
ACTGGACATTTAATGCACCACGAAGAAGTGGACACTGGACATTTAATGCACCAAAGAAGTGGACACTGGACATTTAATGCACCACAAAGAAGTGGACACTGGACATTTAATGCACCACAAAGAAGTGGACACTGGACATTTAATGCACCACAAAGAGGTGGAGGACATAGGGTCACACAGGACATTTAAAACGTGCCACATAGAAGTGGAGGATACGGGCTCACACAGAACTGAGGAACACATTTTTGGGGGGGAGATGCAAATAGGTGCTGGGCATAAAATTAGAATATTGTGAAAAAGTTATTTATTTCAGTAATTCCATTCAAAAAGTAAAACTTCTATACAGTATTACTGTATATTCATTCACACAGACTGATATATTTAAAAATAATCTTAATGCTGATGATTATAACTGACAACTAATGAAAACTCCAAATTCATTATCAGTAAATTACATTACTTGAGATCAATTAAAAAATGATTTTTATAGATGTTGGCCAACTGAAAAGTATTAACATGGTAGCATGGTCCTTAGCCCCAACTATTGAAAGATGTACATATTGTACATTTCATGTTCATACATCTCAGTTGGCCAACATTTATAAAAATACTTTATTTTTATTGAGCTCAAGTAGTAGTCTAATTTTCTGAGATACTGAATTTAGGGTTGTCATTGGTTGTCAGTTTTAATCATCAACATTAAAATAAATAAACATTTGAAATATATCAGTCTGTGTGTAATGAATGTTTCACTTTTTGAATGGAATTCCTGAAATAAAACAACTTATTTAAAATATTATGACCAGCACACTTTGTACAGATTATTTTTGTGGTGAGGGGACTGTAATTTTATACAGCTTTTTTATTTCTCTTGTTACTGCCTGCTATATCAAAAAGAAAAATGAAGGCATGTTAAAAAAAAATTGTTAAGTACAGACCAAAAATGAAGGCATGTTAAAAAATTATTATTGTTTATGTTAAGTACGGCCAAAGAATGAAGGCATTTAAAAAAAAAAAATTATGTGAAGTACAGACCCAAGTGAGCTGTGTACTTTTATAGATTTGTTTGTGTATTTTGTGTTGCCACCAGTTGATAAGTTCCGTAATGTAAAGCTTTTTTTTTAAGTTACCAAAGGTGGAATTCTCAATTTTATGTGTTATGCTGTTCCTTTAAATTGTGTCAAATAAACAGGATAAAGGTAAAATTTATGGAGTGATTTGTAAAACTTAATCCAACTGTTTGTAGGATTTTAAAGCTGCGGATGCGGATGGTCAAATGTATTTCCCTAGATTTGTTTGCCTCAACGCAATTTTAAAGTAGATTCATTATACTTTTTATATGCATAGCATGATTTTGACAAGCAGCATGTAAAGTGACTAAAATAAGTTAAATATAATAGCCTAATTAGAATAAGCTAAATACAGTAAGTTATTGACGTCAGATAGACGTCTAATGTAGACGCCTTTTAGACGTCAGGAATATAGACGTCTAATGTAGACGCCTTTTAGACGTCAGGAATATAGACGTCTGTTGGACGTCGGAAAAAAGACGTCTTTTAAACGTCGGGAAAAAGACGTCTTTTAGACGTCGGGGAAAAGACGTCATCTGGCGTAACGTTTTGGACCTTCCAGGGACCTGATTTCGACGTGCAGAAATGACTTGAAAAAGACGTCGTATAGACGTCTCCTTGCTCAGTGGGCATAGCTATAGTGTTGCACCGAGAGACCTGACTGATAAGGGAACTGAAAGTTATGCACCATAACTCATGTTCCCTGAAGGAAGGGAACGAGGTACAACACAGTTGGCCCTTTTCAATGCTGAAGCTTGGTGAAGTGCATTTGGAGGAAGTAGGATGGGCGTCCGCGTCTTAAGTACCCAGAGGGCGGGGTCTCTGGGGTGACGCTGACGCCCCTGCCGTAAAGACGTGAATGTATTCCTTCAGGTAATCGTGCGGGGGTGCAATTTCCCATAGCAATAGTGTTGCACCTCGTTCCCTTCCTTCAGGGAACATGAGTTATGGTGCATAACTTTCATGTTTCAACTGTGAACACCGACACAGAGAACGGTGAGCAATGTCCATAGATGCTCTCGAGGGCACTGTAAGTGTTCTGATAAGGATGGAATAATCAGCCAGCTCCCTATGATAAGATCTGTAAACATTCTCGAGGATGTCGGGGAATGGCCAAGATCAACGGTAATGAGAATCCAAGAGTCCTAAAATGATGACAGAATGTTTATTCAGCTGGTTCATTCTGGTTGACAGTGGAGTTCCCCGATGGGCGGGGTTGTGCGTCAGATTACATATCCTCCAGGCGTATCCAGATAAGGTGGCCTTCAAGGCCAGCTGGGGGAGCCAGATTCAGATAAGCACACAGTTGTTTTGGGGACAGGCAGAAAATAATGACATCTACCTTGAGTCTGTGTTGGTCCAAAAATGGTTCCAAAATGTCCAAATTATGTGGCCACACCGATGGAAACATGCTTGAGTAATAAAAAAACGAGATCTGATCCATTCTGCCCAAGGCAATTGAGTCTGGGTACACGAGCACGAATCAAGCCATCACAAAGGCAAGCAGCGTGATCGGGTCCCAATTTGATCCAGACGACTTCCTTGATTCATAGATAAAACCAGCAACCAGCTGAATCCAAATAGCAGGAACTAGTTATCGTAAATCCAATTAAATATGCGTCCTTAAAATCCACAGATGACAACAGAGATAGACACTTCAAGTCTTCAAGTCGATGAGATATCCAGCTGCGTGTGTGCCAACAGGGCAGATTGCCTCGCCTAAAGTCTGTCTTCTTTTTGAAGAAATGTTATCAATTGTGCTGAGGGACCAACTGGCCAAAAAAGTCCATAATTATGGTTTGGGAAATATGCAAGAGAGGCTCAAGCAGTTTCACAGACAGACAAACAAGCAAAGCGAAGCGAAGTGTAAGGGGAAGCATCCAACCTCGGCAGAAGCAAGTGGTGAATCGTATGGTGTATACCCACTTCTTCCTTTTTATGTCACGGTATGCATTTTGTTACAAGGTGTAGCTCTCCTTACTCTTCCACTTGGGTGGTTAAAGGTTCAGTATGTAACATTTTTTATAAACATATTTCTTCACTCTGCCCTTATCTCCTGATACATTGATCTTTGACATGTAATCTCTCAAAAAAACTATAGTCCTCTGGCGTCTCCCGGTGGTAATAAAAGCATTTATAAAAAGCCAAGAGCGCCCCGCGGTTAACCAGCCAATAAAAACAGAGTTTACTACCAGCCAATAAAAACAGAGCTTCTTACTTTTCACCCCCTAACCCACGCCCCCCTCCCCAACCCACGCCCCCGCCTGTCAGCCTGCAGCGAGCCCCGCAGCAGAGCCTGCAGCGGCCGCGCAGGTTCTTGTTGAAATAATTTCAAAGCGATGCAAAACTGTTTTGTATGTGACACAAATGTATTAAATATCCCTTCTTCATCCCTGCTCTGAACTTTTTTTTTTTTTTTGCCAAAAGTCAAGTGATCGCTTCTTCCCCTCCAGACCTGCACTGACAGATATGAGGAAGTGGATCAATTTGTCACGAGCGAATTAAATTATGTCCAACGTGGCTGTGTGAAGCTCTGCAGGTTTCAGGGTGTTTTTGTTTTGCTGGACCAGTGGTCCATGTTTTTATTTTATTTTTTAGAAGGTTTTATTAACACATAATCACAGAACATTGCAGCGCAGAAACGGGACATGTAGAGGAGGCGGAGCATTCCAGGCTGCAGCGCGAGTGAGGTGGAGCTGAGTCATCTGAGTGAGGAGGGACCAGAAACGTGTCTCTGTTCAAAATGTTTCTAAGTGCCAGCGTGTTAAAAAGCTGCATACTGAACCTTTAACGTCACTTCAAACTCTGGCTCTCTACCAGAGACCTAGGACTTTGAAGGTTCAGAGCAGCATCTTAACTGTTCCCAGGACTGCACTCTTCTGAACAGAGATCTGTGACGTTTTTTCTGGAATCTGTTGGAGCCACTCTTCCAGTGTGAGGGTCACAACACCAAGTGCTCCTATGACCACTGGAACTACACTGTAAAACAAAACCAGTTGACTCAACTGAAAATTCTGTTGTAAAGGGTTGCCCTAAAATTTTAATTTGAGCAAAAAAAACATCAAGATATCTTGATTAATAAACTCTCATTAAATAAACTTGTGCTTTAGTTTAGTTGATTTAAATGTATTAGTTTTCAGAACAGCTTTGGTATGTTGTTTCAACTAAGAAATCTGTCAATTTAACTTAAGTGTTAAGTTGTTTCAACTCAGAAATCTATGTCAATCTGACTTGCAACCTGTCCAGGGTGTCCCCTCCTCTCGCACACTGACTGCTGGACATAGGCACCAAGGACCCACAAAGGAAGAAGCGGGTAAAGATAATGGATTGATGAATGGAATTTAACTCAAGTGTTAAGATGTTTCAACAACACCATTTATGCTGCAGCCAGTGAAACCTTTATTTCGATATTTGCAATCTTACAAAAACCAAACAATAAATAAATGAATGTTCATCCACTAAATACAACAGTACACAATGTGGACCTTTCTTTTGTACTAGAGCCTTACAGGCAGCTAGAGGGATATAAAGTGAACCATGCATTTCACAAATCTTAATTTTAATGTAAGAAGGTGTATTTTCAAAAGTAAAACAAGTGTCACTATTATAAGTTAATAAAGTTAAGGAAAAAATCAACAATTCAAATTGTATTCAGTACGAACTTTAATGAAGGGTTATTTCAAATCATATTTCTGTTAGGTTTTATAAACTCACATCAGTTACTTGCTATTTTTAAAAAAGCGTTCAATATAAGATCAACTGGACTTTATTATAATAATAATAAAGTCATGTTGATCTTGTATTGAACGCCTTTTTGATTTTATCATGTCCTGGACGACTGAGAATCTTCACCAGCATCTTGCTATTTTTGATTATGTTTTAATAATCTCAAATTGTATTACATATTTTTTTTTTCATTTACCCTTTATCTATCCAGGTAATCTCATTGAGCCACGAGAACTCATTTTCAAGAGGGACCTGTTATTTGAATCATATTTTTGTCTCTTCCTTTAAATTTATTCTCTCTTTTTTATTTGATAGTGATGGAATTGATATGATTATAAAAAAAAACTATTGACTTTATTATTAAACCATTTACTTATATTTGTAATTTGTCAGTCCAGAGTGGTATACCTGTATTTCCAGAAAAAATGAAATTAGCAAAAGTTATTCCAATATTTAAAAATGGTGATAGACATAGTTTTGACAATTATAGACCGATCTCAGTGCTCCCCCAGTTTTCTAAAGTGCTTGAAAAATGGTTTGTCCAGAAATTGGATGGTTATATTGAAAAGAATAACTTATTGAGTGAGAGTCAATATGGCTTTAGATCAAATAAATCAACATCCCTTGCATTGTTAGAACTAAATGAAGAAATTACAGAAGCAATTGAAAGGAAACAATATACAGTGGGGATGTTCATTGATTTAAGAAAAGCCTTTGATACAATCGACCACACTTTATTGCTTTCCAAGTTGCAAGATTATGGGATAAGAGGGATAGTTCATAACTGGTTGAGTAGTTATTTGACTAACCGAAAATTTCATGATTTTTGGTAATAGAAAAATAGATGATTCTATTATAATGTCTATAGATGATAATCAAGTTGAACGAGTACATGAAGTTAAATTTTTAGGGGTTGTTTTGGATCATAAACTTAACTGGAAATCTCATATAAAAATACATAAAATTAAAACTATGCAAAAGTATTGGACTTCTAAATAAAGTAAAACATGTTTTAGAGCTGTCAACACTACAGACATTATATTATTCATTTGTTGTTCCATATCTGACATACTGTAGAGGTATGGGGCAACACATATGGATGGTGTAGTGGCAGGGGAACCGACTTGGGACCCGAAGGACCCAGGTTCAAACCCCAGTCACGGCATAACTTGTGGTGTGTTTGAGCAGCACATCTCATCCCAACTGCTCCCCGGCGCGCTTTCTATAGCTGCCCACTGCCCCACCTGGTGGTGATTGGGTTAAATGCAGAGTCAAATTTCGTCTTGTATGGAAACATACACAGATGACAAAAATGTGACATTATTATTATTATATAAAACCAACACTAAACCGTTATCTGTCATACAAAAGAAAGTCATGAGGATTTTATATAAAGTGGACACCAGAGAACATACAAATAAATTGTTTATTCAATCAAATATCTTGAAACTAAAGGATCTGATTCATTTAAAAATGGTATTGATTATGTTTAAAGCTAGAAAGAGATTATTGCCATTTAATTTACAAAAGTTCTTTGTCTTAAGCTCTTGTGATAGAACTAACAGAAGGAAGTATGATTTCAAAAGTAAAACTGTGCGTACTACTTTAAAACAAATGTGCATTTCGGTGCATGGAGTAAAACTATGGAACAGTTTGGATGAGGAGTTTAAAAATTGCTCTACAATAAACCAATTCAAGAAACTTTATAAAAAAAGAATGATTAACTCTTATACACTTTTGAGTTGTTAATGGGAAGAGTGATATATTGTTATGTATGTTATTGTTTATATATTGTTTGCAACTTGTTTTGTTAATTTAATGTTTACGGCCATGACATTTTTGTAATTATTGAGAAAGGGGCAGGTCTATACAAGATTTTCTTCTTCCTGCTCCCTCTTCACTCGTGTAAATATGTGTTGTCAGAGAATGTGTTTGTAAACTGATGATTTTTTTTAATCGAGTGAACGAATTGATTGATTGATTGATTGATTTGACACAGAAAGTGATGTTTATTTATTAATCAATCCAATGGTAGTCACTGGAACACACACATTATTGAGAGTAAACACACAATACTGTATATACTATATCTAATGACTACAAATAATGAACTGAAATAACTTGAACTTTGGAGCTTGAAATGGAATTGAATAATTTAAAATATTTCTGTCTTATTTTAAACAAACTGGCGTTCTACAGCTTTAACTTCAGGAAGATTTTGCACACATCTGATGTTTGAGCATGAGCTGACATGGTTTTCTGCACAAGTCTGTTTCTCAACGCATGCACAAAAGAGGAACACTGTTCTCCACTAAAGTTCATCACTTTCTGATCCTCCGTCAGTGTTCATCAGGACCTTCTGAATAACTTCAAAGGTAGCTCTTTAGGATAGTCTATGTTGAGAGCATAAAGCAGAGCCATCAGGAAGGACATGGCATGTGGGATGCCTTCAGATCAGACAGGACCTGCTTTCTCAAGAATCACAGATGTGGCAATGATGTCTTCTACATCGTCCACCACCAAAACACCAACTTTCACTCCCTGAGTACATGTGGCATCATCATCAGTGGCCTAAACAAAATTTAGACAAAAAGGAACCCATTTTTATTTGTTCAAATAATAATTTTACAAACTTTTTGTCAAGATTGGCATTCCAAGCTGGAGACACTTGTGACTGTAGGATTCTTTGATCACTAAGTTTGGAACAGATAGTGGATCCAAAAGAGTTTATCCTCTGTCTTGATAAACAGTGTGTGGCGAGCAGGAGCTCACAGGCAGCTGCAGGCAGGCGCCTGAAGGTTCACATGTGGAGTCGGACAACACCGAGCAGGGACAGAGTTGGGCTTGGTTCAGAGCCCAAATTACTTGACAGTTCTGTCAAGAAAGGTAATCAGAGACTCTACTTCCTCAGGCGGCTGAGACGAGCTGGTCTGGGAAGCTCAGTCCTCACCTCCTACAGGTGTGCAGTGGAGAGCATCCTGTGCTCCAGCATCAATGTGTGGCATGGAGGCTGCACAGCTGCAGAAAGAAAAGCTTTACAGAGAGTGGTGAAGGCTGCACAGAAGATGTTGGAGTCAGTCTCCCCACCATCACAGACATTTACACCTCCAGATGCAGGAAGAGGGCCACCTGCATCATGAAGGACCACACTCACCCAGCACACACACTTTTTGCCCCACTCCCCTCAGGAAGGAGGTTGAGGAGCATTAAGTGTAGAACCACTAGACTGAGGAACAGCTTCTACCCTGAGGCTGTTAGACTCATGAATAAATAACCAGAATAATCACTGTGAAATATCACATCATGTTGCTGCTGATCTGTTTCATGTTGCTGCTGATCTGTTTCATGTTGCTGCTGATCTGTTTCATGTTGCTGCTGATCTGTTTCATGTTGCTGCTGATCTGTTTCATGTTGCTGCTGATCTGTTTCATGTTGCTGCTGATCTGTTTCATGTTGCTGCTGATCTGTTTCATGTTGCTGCTGATCTGTTTCATGTTGCTGCTGATCTGTTTCATGTTGCTGCTGATCTGTTTCATGTTGCTGCTGATCTGTTTCATGTTGCTGCTGATCTGTTTCATGTTGCTGCTGATCTGTTTCATGTTGCTGCTGATCTGTTTCATGTTGCTGCTGATCTGTTTCATGTTGCTGCTGATCTGTTTCATGTTGCTGCTGATCTGTTTCATGTTGCTGCTGATCTGTTTCATGTTGCTGCTGATCTGTTTCATGTTGCTGCTGATCTGTTTCATGTTGCTGCTGATCTGTTTCATGTTGCTGCTGATCTGTTTCATGTTGCTGCTGATCTGTTTCATGTTGCTGCTGATCTGTTTCATGTTGCTGCTGATCTGTTTCATGTTGCTGCTGATCTGTTTCATGTTGCTGCTGATCTGTTTCATGTTGCTGCTGATCTGTTTCATGTTGCTGCTGATCTGTTTCATGTTGCTGCTGATCTGTTTCATGTTGCTGCTGATCTGTTTCATGTTGCTGCTGATCTGTTTCATGTTGTTGTGTTCATTCATGTTCATCTGCTCATACAGACTCATGTTCATGCTGCTGTTTGGATTACATGCTCCATAACCGCCGTAATGTGTTATATGATATTAGTGCTTAGTGTATTTTTAGTTGACATTTTTCTTAGTTCATATCTTAGATGTTATTACTGTTTTTCTTTTACATTTATACCAAGTATACCAAGATGGCCGCGCTCAGACCAGTAGCAGCTTCATGGGCTCCCAGAACATCCCCAGTTTTTAGTAGTTTTAATAGTGTTTTTGTACCTGACTCTGCGCGTTTTTTGCGGGTGAATTATAGCCGAACTGAGCTGTTGAGAATTGGAGCGGATTTACCACAAGGCACAGCTGAAATCAGCAACGAACTCAAATCAGAACTCGGAAGATTGGATCTGCTTAGATCATCTTTCTGGAAGCAGATGCGCGGAGGAAAGAAAAGGAAGCGGTGCTCTCGAGGGAAAAAGCGTGGCTGTCGAGCAGGAATCATGACGAGACTACGAGCAGACGCTAAAACCGGTAAACCCCCGATGCCGGCTTTATTTCTGTCCAATGTGCGTTCGCTCGACAACAAGATGGACCTGCTTCGTCTGAGAGTAACAACGTCGGAGGAGATGAGGAGATGTTCGGTGCTTTGTCTCACGGAAACATGGATCAATGAAGACACTCCTGACTCTGTTTACGAGTTGGATAATAAACTATTTTTCAGAACGGACCGGTGCATCGAGACTACGGGGAAAACGCGAGGTGGAGGCGTCTGCATTTACGTTAACAAAGACTGGTGCACGAACTGTGCCGTTATCAGCAGGATCTGCTCAGCTGCTGTGGAGCTTTTAACAATAAGATGTAGGCCACATTACCTCCCCCGCGACTATTCAGCGATAATAATAAGCAATGTTTACATACCCCCCGATGCTAATGCTAAAGACGCCCAGGAAGAAATTCATGACTTACTCACCTCGCTGCAGTGTAAATATCCTGAGGGGTTTTTCATTGTTTCCGGGGACTTCAATCACGTGGATTTACGTGTCATCCTTCCAACCTTCAATCAGCACGTTTTCACAGAAACACGAGGAAATAAGACATTAGACCAGGTCTACACGAATGTGAAGGGGGCGTACACGGCGAAGCCACGCCCACCGCTCGGGGCTTCCGACCATCGCTCCCTGTTATTGGTCCCTAGACAGCTCCCCCCACTCAGACGTCACAAGCCGGAACAAAGAGTGATCACATCGTGGCGCCAAGATAGTTCCCCCATGCTAAGAGACTGCTTTGAAAACACAAACTGGTCTGTCTTCAAAGAGGCAGCTACGAATGGAAATTCAGTTGACCTGGAACTTTATGCTTCCTCTGTCCTGGGTTACATCAGTACATGTGCTGAAAATGTATCCATAAGAAAGTGTGTTAAATTTTACCCCAATCAAAAACCCTGGCTAAATAAGGATGTCCGCACCCTGCTGGCAGCCAGGGACACTGCATTCAAGTCTAAAGACACTGAGGAGTTGAGAAAGTGCAGGAGAGAACTGGATGATGGCATAAAGAAGGCCAAAGCCGCGTATGCACAGAGGATCGAGGGACAGTTCACCTCACATGATCCACGGAGCATGTGGCAGGGCATCAAATGCTTAACAGACTACAAGGGCAAAAGCAAACAATGCCCCAGGGACCCATCCCTGCCTGATGCCCTCAATAAGTTTTATGCACGTTTTGATGATCCAAACAGACCAACTAGCACCAGACTCACCTCATCACCAGACGAGGAGCACCTCAAAGTGACCGCAGCAGAAGTGAGAGGCAGTCTCAGAAGGATCAACCCTCATAAAGCTACGGGTCCAGACAACATCCCAGGGAAAGTTCTGAAGGAATGTGCGGACCAGCTCTGTGAGGTGCTGGCTGACATCTTCACCACCTCACTTGCACTGGAGTCAGTTCCCACCTGCCTGAAGACTGCCACCATCATCCCAGTCCCAAAAAGCTCCACAGTGACTGGTCTGAATGACTATAGACCGGTGGCCCTCACCCCGATAGTCGCTAAATGTTTTGAGAAACTGGTCATGTCCCACATCAAGACAGCCGTCAACATCAACGAGGACCCTCATCAATATGCATACCGTGAGAACCGATCAACAGAGGACGCCATCTCCTCCGTGGTCCACACTGCTCTCACCCACCTGGATCAGAAGGACTCATACGTGCGTCTGCTCTTTGTGGACTTCACATCTGCCTTCAACACCATGATCCCCCAAACTCTGATAGACAAACTATCCACACTTGGACTAAGCCCCTCTATTTGTAACTGGGTCTTAGACTTCTTAACAAACAGACCACAGTCCGTGAAGATCCACAACTTCTCCTCCTCCACCATCACCCTCAGCACTGGCTCTCCTCAGGGATGTGTGCTGAGCCCTCTTCTGTTTACTCTGCTCACATATGATTGTACAGCCACACATCCAGGCTGTCATATTGTTAAGTTTGCAGATGATACAGCTGTGGTGGGATGCATCACAGATAATGATGAATCCAGCTACAGACAGGAGGTGGAACATCTGGAGAGTTGGTGCAAAGAGAATAACCTTCACATGAATGTGAAGAAGACGAAGGAGATGATTGTGGACTTCAGAAGGAACAAACACACCCACACCCCACTGTATATAGGTGGATCTGCGGTGGAGGTGGTCTCCAGCTACAAATACCTGGGTGTACACATGAATGATAACCTCAGCTGGAGCAATAACACCACCAGCCTGATCAAGAAAGGTCATCAGAGACTCTACTTCCTCAGACGGCTGAGACGAGCCGGTCTGAGAAGCTCAGTCCTCACCTCGTTCTACAGGTGTGCAGTGGAGAGCGTCCTGTGCTCCAGCATCAACGTGTGGCATGGAGGCTGCACAGTTGCAGAGAGGAAAGCTCTACAAAGAGTGGTGAAGGCTGCACAGAAGTCTGTGGGAGTCAGTCTCCCCACCATCACAGACATTTACACCTCCAGATGCAGAAAAAGAGCCACCTGCATCATGAAAGACCTCACTCACCCAGCACACTCACTCTTTGCACCACTCCCCTCGGGACGGAGGTTGAGGAGCATCAAATGTAGAACCACTAGACTGAGGAACAGCTTCTACCCTGAGGCTGTCAGACTCATGAATAAATAAATAATAAGAATAAACACTGCAAAATGTCACATCATGCTGATGCTGATCTGTTTCTTGTTGCTGCGTTCATCTGTGACCATCTGCTCATGTTCGTGCTGCTGTTTATAATGATGTTTTTCTACTACATTAGGGCTTAGTGTATTACTAGCTGATGTCTCTCTTAGTTAATCCTAGATGTTATTATTGTTTTTCTCTTGCATTTGTTGTTGGATGTAACTGGGACCCTGTGTACATAATCTCGTTTTCAACACATGTACTACATGCGGTGCAAATGACAATAAATTCTCTCTGACTCTCTGACTCTGATTTTATTGTTGGATGTAACTGGGACCCTGTGTACATAATTTTATTCCATCACATGTATCACATGTGCAAATTACTATTAAGAATTTATGACTCTGACTCAAGTAAGTGGGAGGAGGAGGGGTGGGTGGGGGATTGACAGAAGTGGAGTGTTTACAAATGTAGGTACCATACCATACCATACCATTTTATTTATAAAGCACTTTAAACAGGAACAAGTCCACACCAAAGTGCTGGACAAACAAACACGCAACAGGCAACACAGACAATGAAGTACAACACGAAAAACATAAAATAAAAAAAACATTGCAGATCATAAATCAAACGATCCAATACAAATCAGCTGGTAGACGTAGATGTTTAACCTGTTCAAATATACCAAAATGCAGAAAATCGCATCTACTTTATTCAACGTTTTCAGGGGGAGGATTGTTATACATGATGATTGATTGAGACGGATGGGTCAGTTTTGCACATGTTCAAAGCTTCTGAGATTCCAAAAGGAGGTTGTCTTGAAACACAGCAGTGAAAGCTACCTATGGGACAGATCTGGTTGGCAGGCTGCAGACTGAGGAAGTCCTCTGAATGGTAGATGAAACATTTCTCACATAATCTAAAAAAGCTAAGTCTGGTCCTCTGGACATTCAAAAAACAAAACAAAGCAAAAAAAAACAAACAAAAAAAACTGTAGAAACGTTTCGTCTTTCGTCCGAAATACTTCCTCTTTCCTCTACAGTTTTTTTGTTGTTGCTTTGTTTTGTTTTTTGAATGTCCAGAGGACCAGACTTAGCTTTTTTTAGATTTTTCTACCTGGATTATTTAGCATGCATCAGGGTATTTAAACGAGTTCAGATTAAATGATTTAACCCTTTTTGTTGTTACGTGCAGTTACCTTCGTACAGGTGACCATGTGCACCAAAAGTTGATGCTCAATAATCCAGGTACAAATCCAACAATATTTTGAATCATTTGGCATGACTGCCTCAATGGAGTTGATGGGGGAGAGGGCGGGCCATAGAAACCCTCTTATCACCAGCAAACTGTTTTTTTCCCCACTATGGGAGTGTGGTATTTGTGGGACTCCAGGTTGTTTGTGGCTTCTCAGACTGAAGAAGTCCTTTGGATGAAGGCCGAAATGTCTCAGCATAAAAATAAACCGTCCAGATGACCTGACTGAACCTTGATGAACATGTGGTACTTCCTGTTTATAACAGTCACATTCAGGTGATCGTGAGGTCGGCTGCTGACCTTTATCTTTATCTTTTACCTTTCCAGACTCTGTTTAAGTTTTGGAAATGGAATAAACTGTACTCCACTCTCTAAATGCTCAGGGTAAAGCTGTCTGAATTACATGTTCTCCACTGACAACGTTTAATCATTTTTTCAGAGGATTTTTCACAAACTCTGACCACAAAACATTTGTAATGCAAAAGCGTTGTCGGAGGAAAAGGAGGTGCAGCTCCTGCAGGTAAGGGGCGTTCACGTCGGGACAAATTGCTGAATGTCTGTTGCTGACAGGCCAGCTGGATTGATTGACGGCTAGGTGGTGTTGAGGATCTGATTTGTGTAAAAAACATCTGATTTTACTGGCTTATTTAAAGTGTCATCATTTATTCCATATTTATTCAATATTGTAGTGGCTCTATGGTTTGAGAACTGAGTGTCTTTACAAAATCATAATGATGGTTTCTTTATTTTTCAGGGGTGCTGAGTTCAAATTTAGGGGTGCTTCAGCACCCCCTAAAAGAGGCTGAAATCACCACTGAAGCCATGTAAGTAATGATCCGTGGGTTTGTTGCTAAGATAGTTGGAATTTTGTAACGGAAACGTTTTCTTACTCCCTGACTTTTCCTTTGCAGGCTTTGATGGGCTGTAATCTGGAGGCAGGATTTCTAGAGTCCAGAATGGTGAGTGGTGTTCCACAGGGCAAGCTGAGAGGTGACCGGCTGAGTCGACGTCTTCTTGAACCGAATGATCGAAATGACGGAGAGCGTGGTGATGTGGATTCTCTACGAGGAGTTTCATAAAGACACACAAAGGTCAGTAAAAACATGAACTTTCAATTTAAGCAGGTGTTTTGTCAGGCGGTTGTAATGTCAAAATCAACGTATGATGTTTAACTCAGCCTTAAATATAAACAATCACTAATCCGCACTCCAAACTGACTGAAATATATTTTGAACGTAAGAAATTCTTCACTTTAACTGTACTTTTGAACCTATCAGCTGTTTTGTTTTTTCTAAAATAAGACGCTTTCAGTCATTGAAGAACATTGGTCAGACTGCTCTAAAACTTGAACTAAATCGTTTCCAATAACACAAACTTTTATTTTTCTGAAGTTTATTATTTTTCAGCAGACATCCAATGAAAAGTCCACAGGGACAGTTCTGTAATGTTTATGTGTTAAAGTACAATATTTCCACACCTGTGAGGATTTTTCACCTGAACTTTAGGAGAGTGGGAACACCTCTGTGCACTAGATGGCAGTGGTGGACTGGGAGTTAGAAGAACCTCATCAGCTCCCTTCACATCAACTCTAACCTTGGATTCAGTGTAAACAAACAGAGGAAGCAGAAGTAGATTAGTCATGACCCTTTGTTTAAACTAATCGCTGCTCGACTGGCTTAATGGTGAAAAAAAAGGTAAAAATAATAAGCCCAATTATTACAAACATCATGACAGTTGTTCTGTTCAGTTCATTCATGAATAGTTTTCTGGTTCAAATAATTGTGTTAAATTTGTGTCATTGCTTAGGAGATTTATATTAAACATGTACATTTATTCAGGGTTTTGGAAAGTTGTGTTTAATTTTTAGTTTTTAGTAAGTGCATTACATCTAACAAGGTTGAGTCAGGTCCTCTGGACCGATTCTTCTTGTTGAAACATTTAGTCTTTTAACAAAAAGACTTTTTCAGTTGGATGAGCTACAACAAACTCAGCCTCATAAATACAGTAGTACCTTCTCATAGAGAACAACCAGATTGATGGTGACAGCTAGAACTAGCTGTTCACATGTAAAAGGAGTACCATCAGCCTAATGTCTGATAGTGCCCTGATGGCTGCTTGCTATTCTCAGAGGGTTGAGTGATAATAGCAAAAACAGCTTTGTAAGAGGGGGGCAGTTGAACACGGAGGCCTCCTCCCCTGTTCAATGATGGGCAGTATAAATGGGCGCTATTTATACGACTGAGTTTACTGGAGCTCCTCAGACTGAAGAAGTCCTTTGGTTAAAAGAATAAATGTTTCAACAAAGAAGAATCCATCCAGAGGACCTGATTTTACCTTGTTAGATTTATCTACCTGAATTAGTGAGCATGCATCAGGATATGTGCAATTGGGGTTTTAAAATAAGTAAATTGCTGAATATATAAAAAAATATTGTATGTTTATGGAGCCAAGTTATTGTTCTTATCAAACAAAATCATGTTATGGTAAAGATGCTAATGTAGCGTGTGAAGAAGGAGAAACAAACTGATCTGCAATCAGTTGCCTTTAATCCTTCGAGCGTCAAAACCAGAAACAGAATGAATGAATTTACACACGAACACTTCTTCTTCTTCACCTGGTAAAACCTGGGGAGCACCTCGCTGGCTCCTCCTACTGGGTGAGAGAGAGATGAGGCCATATACCTCACCAACACACCACACAGCCCCCCCCCCCGAACACCCAGAAGGGCAAATACAAAACATATCAGTCTCTCACAGGGGGCCTAATCAACCTGCCGAACCGACTGCGTCGACTCGGGGGCGGAGAAACAGCTGGCACCCGTGCAGGAACAACATTTTGTGCCACAGGTGGAGGAACACAGTTGGGGGGAGAAAACGGAAGATGGGGTCGAGCAGGAGGGCGGCCGCGTCTAGGAACCTGAGCCGGCAACACCTCTTCATCAGCCAACACATAGGCTGGCTTCAGGCGGTCCACTGTAACCAGCTCTCTACGCCCACCCATGTCTAAAACAAAACTTTTCGCGCCCCTTTCGAGCACCCGAAACGGCCCGTCATACGGAGGCTGGAGGGGCGAACGGTGGGCGTCACGTCGCACAAAAACAAAACGGGCAGACTGGAGTGCTGTGGGCACAAACGCCTGCGGGAAACAATGGTGCACAGGACCCGGAACCAAAAGACTACTCTGCGAATAGGGGTCCACCGCTTCGGGGAACCGTGGAGCGGCAGCGTCTAACAAAAACTCCCCTGGGATTCGTAAAGGCTGACCAAAAACCAACTCGGCTGATGAAGCGTTGAGGTCCTCCTTAGGAGCTGATCGCAACCCAAGCAGCACCCACGGCAAACGCTCCACCCAGCCAACGTCTGTTAGCGCAGCACGTAACGTCGCCTTAAGAGACCAATGGAAACGTTCAACCAACCCGTTAGCCTGAGGATGGTAGGGGGTAGTGCGATGCACCTACACCCCTAAGGAGCACGCCATCTCGGACCAGAGCCCTGAAATAAACTGGGGACCTCTGTCTGAAGTGATGTCCGAGGGCACACCAAAACGGGCAACCCAAGTGGAGAGGAACGCACCAGCCACGTCGGAGGTAGTTGTGGAAGAAAGAGGAACGACCTCCGGCCACCTGGTTGTGCGGTCGACCACTGTAAGCAGGTGTGTGAAACCCCGTGATGGGGGCAGGGGACCAACTAAGTCCACATGCACGTGGTCAAAACGCTTGGCTGGAATGGGAAATGGTTCCAGTGGTGCCTTAGTGTGCCGGTGCACCTTGGCACGCTGACAAGCCACGCAAGCCGCTGCCCAACTCCTCACCTCTCTGCGTAAACCAGGCCACACAAAACGTGCGCTGACTAGTTTCACAGACGCGCGCACACCTGGGTGCGAGAGAGAGTGAACAGAGTCAAAAATGCGGCGGCGCCAACCTGATGGAACCACTGGGCGTGTCCGGCCTGTGGAAACGTCACACAGGATCAAAGGACCGCCCTCTCCCAATTTGACCTCCTCTAGCTTAAGCCCTGAAACGCCGGCACGAAGGGCAGTTATATCAGCGTCTCCCGGTTGGTCAGCGGCCATGGCAGAAAAATCTACCCCGAGGAGCACAGGACAAACGAGCACCCGTGACAGACAGTCTGCCACTGAGTTGGATTTTCCAGCCACATGGCGGACGTCCGTTGTAAACTCTGAAATGGCCGCCAAGTGCCGTTGCTGACGCGCTGACCAGGGCTCCGAAGCTTTAGACATTGCAAACGTGAGTGGTTTGTGGTCCACATAAGCCGTAAACAAACGACCCTCCAGCAAAAAACAAAAATGCCGTGTAGCTAAGAACAGCGCCAACAACTCGCGGTCAAAAACGTTGTACTTGCGCTTGCAGTCCCGCAATTTTTGGCTGAAAAATGCTGGCTTTCACTGGCTTTCTAGTACACGGCCTGCTACCTGATTCAATGTTATCTGTCATACTCGTACCCATTATTAAAGACAAAGCGGGTAAGATTAGCTCTCTGGAAAATTACCGACCCATAGCTCTATCTTGTAGTTTGTCGAAAGTTTTAGAAAGAATCCTATTAAATAGGCTGGTAGTTTGTCTTGACCTCTGATAATCAGTTCGGTTTTAAATCTAAACATGGCACAGACATGTGTGTTTTTGCACTAAAGGAGATTTTAGACTTGTATAATTTTCACAACACTACAGTATTTATGTGTTTTATTGATGCCTCTAAAGCATTTTATCATGTGAATCTTGAATCTCAGTCATCCGGGAGGGACTCGGAGTAGAGCCGCTGCTTCTCCACATCGAGAGGAGCCAGTTGAGGTGGCTCGGGCATCTGGTTAGGATGCCTCCTGGACACCTCCCTGGTGAGGTGTTCCGGGCATGTCCCACCGGGAGGAGACCCAGAGGAAGACCCAGGACGCGCTGGAGGGACTATGTTTCTCGGCTGGCCTGGGAACGCCTTGGGATTCCCCCGGAGGAGCTGCTCCAAGTGGCTGGGGAGAGGGAAGTCTGGGCCTCCCTACTTAGGCTGCTACCCCCGCGACCCGACCCCGGATAAGCGGAAGAAGATGGATGGATGGATGAATCTTGAAAAACTATTTTGCAAAGGTAGGGATATAGCACTAGTCAGTTTTGCTGACTGTTCAATATTCCAGATGAAAGATTGAACAGGTTTTCACCTAACAAACTTATCATCAATATTCACGGGTTCTCTCTTTTTAGATTAATACCTATAATTCTGTGCCTTGGAGGTGAGATGTAAAGACATGAAACGTCAATTTATGAACTGAATCATTTAATTAACAAATCATTAAATTACATCACAACATATGTACATGATTGATTGATCAATCAGTTTCCTATAATTAACTTCAGCACGGATGAAACACGCGTCCATAATTTCATAGGAACAACAAGACAAGTTATCAATCTTATAATAACTTATACTCTGCAGACATTTAACTTAAGTTTACTGGCTTAGGAGATAAATAAATGTTTTAGGAGGAAGATGGAGTAAAAGAAAATGGAGGATGAGGAGAGGTAATATCTTGATGTGTTTTAACCAGGAAAAGCACTCTTCGTCGGCTTCAGCTAGACTCTCACCCGCGGGGAACAACGACTCTTGGAAAAGCACACTCTTCGTCGGCTTCAGCTAGACTCTCACCCACGGGGAACGACTCTTTACCTGGTGAAGATTCTTCATCTCGGCTATGGTAAAGTAGATTAGCCTCAATGTACACAGACCGTCCGTCCGTGCCCATGTTGTTCAGGCTTCAGCTGTTCACCTTCCAGAGGCTTCCATGAGATCTGTGTTGACCTACCGAAGTAGCGACCTCAGTTTCAGTTGGCTTTTCAAGATAAAGGATTCCTTTGAAGGAATTTCACTAAAGTTAAGCTTTTTACGGCTTCAAATGGATTTATAACTGGCATGTTATAAATCTTTAACAGAATGACGCATCCTTAGCGTGTGACTGGCGTTCATTCAGCTCTTTGGGGAACCTCATGGCTTGAGTTCCTCAGCAGACTCTAAGGCTCAGACAGGAAGTGGAGCCTTAAGAGAGGAGGGTTGAACCAGTCAAATCCATCTGCTCATTAGCTGTTCCCCAGAGAACGGGAGGGATTTAGTTCAGTTCAGAAGAGTTATCAAAAGTTAAAGAAGTGAAGATTATTCAGTGAAAGTGTTTAGACAAGTGACAGCCAATTGAACCGTGAGGTGTCCTATTGTTTTTAGATTTCAGCGGGTCATACACACATCTGCTCCAGAGTCTATCAGGTAGGGTTCTCCATCCACTTTAGTGTAGATTTCATCCCATCCCGATAGGCATCTT
Organism: Garcialebias charrua; assembly: GCA_038048925.1. NCBI lineage: Eukaryota > Metazoa > Chordata > Actinopteri > Cyprinodontiformes > Rivulidae > Garcialebias > Garcialebias charrua. The sequence continues at coordinate 59,472 of JBBPBX010000503.1, forward strand.
CCAAAGTGACCCTCAACCTTTCAGCCATTATTTGGCTTGCCCTCCATTCCCTTTCGAGCGGGATTCATGGAGGGCCTTCTTTTCTTCTGTGGTAATTTTGGCATATTCCTCTGGGAGCACATATCTGCCCCACTTCTGGGGTGCTGGGTTTGAGACTGGAGCCTGAAATTTATTTGGTTGCTGGTTTCTGTATTGTGGCTCTGACTGCCTCGGTGGTCGTTCTTTATATTGTTCTTTATATTGTGGCTGCTGAGGAGCTTTGGGGGCTGCCTTTGGTTGCTTTGTACTTTGTTTCATTTCTTTTTTTCATACGCTCTTTCCAAAACTGTTGTTCAAGGTCATATGATTTTACTGCCTGATCTATTTGGGGGACGGTAATTTTTTTTTTTTCATTCAACCTTTATTTATACAGGCTAGCCTCGTTGAGTCACGGGGACTCATTTACAAGAGGGACCTGTCTCACTCACACCAAACAACCATCCACTCTCACACTCACACCTAGGGTCAATTTAGAGTCACCAATCAGCCTAACAAGCATGTTTTTTGGTCTGTGGGAGGAAACCGGAGTACCCGGAGGAAACCCACGCATGCACGGGGAGAACATGCAAACTCCACCCAGAAAGGCCCCGGACTGGGATTTGAACCGGCAACCTTCTCGCTGAGAGGCAGCAGCTCTACCAGTTGTGCCACCGTGCTGCAAATCTCATGTAGGAGCATTCTAGCAAAAGTAATTTCTCCCGTCCTACCTTGAGTTACGATCTTGAAGGCTTTAATGTATCTTCTAGGAGGAATCGTTTGTTTGAGTTGGTACCAGACTGGTGTGAGGCATTGTCCTTTATACATGCATACAGGGCCGGATTTAGGAGGATGGGGGCCCCTGGGCTTGAGTCAACATGGGGGCCCATATATATACCGGTACCGGTATACACACACACACACACACATATACTGTATACACACACACACACATACATATATATATATATATATATATATATATATATATATATATATATATATATATATATATATATATATATCAGTATGTTTGTTTGTTAGTTTTGCTTTGATGAGCAGAAAATGACTGAATAGTAAGTTTTCACAACTCACAACTTTAATATGCCAGTTGTCACAAACTACAAACAACCCTGAACTGGTTAAATACAAAACCACATGTTAGGGTTTGAAACTAGAATATAATGCTTGCATCACAAAATAAAATCACTGAATAGCTATTGTTGCCAGGACTTCAACACAAACTTCCCTGCGCCACTGTCTCATTTGATGCATCATGTGTCTCTTGTAAAAGCAGAACGTCAATGCTTTTATACTTAATGGTTTGGTAAACCAGTGCGCGCTTCACAGCCTCTCTAGCTCCGTTGATTTTTAAAGATGCTATTTTAATCCATGTTGAGTGAGATGTTTAAAAGTGGGTACAAAAAGAGTATAAGAAAAATTAAAATGCTGGTGTTCATCATTTGTTCAGAATTGTTTTCTGACTTTGCTCATTATTTTCTTTAATCTGAAAATTTCTTGGTCAGTGAACCCAGATTCTGTTTTGTGCCTTATGTAATGTCTGGCTGAGTCATAAGTTCTCAGGTTTGGAAAGTGACTTTCAACTTTAACTCCTCTCAGTCCTTTTGCCTGTTTGAGGGAAGACAGTAAAGTTTCCACAGGATAACGAGGCTCAGTCAGCCTGTGACACAGAGGCTTCACCTTGCACCTTGATAACAGTTTATCTGTTCTAACTGTGCTATATAAATAAATTTGACTTGACTTGACTTCACTGAACTCAGAGCACCAGCCTCACTGTCACTGTCCACTCCCTCATCTCTGCACACATTTTGCTGGCCCGTGCAGCCACTTCAACATTTTTTCTCTTCCCTCGTTTCTGGTTGGGGCCCCCAGCTCCATCTCCTCTAGCCGCCCCTGTATGGCTGCTCCCTCTACACCAGCTCCTCTCACTTTTCTTTCCTGCAACCTCCACCTCCGCTTTCTCTTCCTTATCACCAGCGGCGGGTGGGGGACCGGCCGCAGCCACGCACCCCACCCCCCTCCCCCGCCGGCAGCGGACCGGCTGCGCGCACCCCCCCTCCCCCGCCGGCAGCGGGAGGGGACCAGCCGCGCTGATGCGTATAGATAAAATCATCCAGTTTTACATGAAACCTGACAAGAACAGTTTTCTCCTGTGTGAGACAACGTGTTTGAGACTAAAAAAAAACTTAGAGGGCAGGGCCGGAGGCTCTGGGGGCCCCTAAAATCCCGGGGCCAGGGGCTCCAGCCCAGTATAGCCCCTGCGAAAATCCGGGTGTGCATGCATACCTTTGCTCTTTGAATATGTAAGTCTTGGTCATCCACATATGATTGTACAGCCACACTTCCAGGCTGTCATATTGTTAAGTTTGCAGATGATACAGCGGTGGTGGGATGCATCACAAACAATGATGAGTCCAGCTACAGACAGGAGGTGAAACACCTGGAGAGCTGGTGCAAAGAGAATAATCTTCACATGAATGTGAAGAAGACAAAGGAGATGATTGTGGACTTCAGAAGGAACAAACACACCCACGCCCCACTGAAAATAGGTGGGTCTGCAGTGGAAGTGGTCTCCAGCTACAAATACTTGGGTGTACACATGAATGATAACCTCAGCTGGAGCAACAACACCACCAGCCTGATCAAGAAAGGTCATCAGAGACTCTACTTCCTCAGACGGCTGAGACGTGCTGGTCTGAGCAGCCCAGTTCTCACCTCGTTCTACAGGTGTGCAGTGGAGAGTGTCCTGTGCTCCAGCATCAACGTGTGGCATGGAGGCTGCACAGTTGAAGAGAGGAAAGCTCTGCAGAGAGTGGTGAAGGCTGCACAGAAGTCTGTTGGAGTCAGTCTCCCCACAATCACAGACATTTACACCTCCAGATGCAGAAAAAGAGCGACCTGCATCATGAAAGACCTCACTCATCCAGCACACTCACTCTTTGCCCCACTCCCCTCAGGACGGAGGTTGAGGAGCATCAAGTGTAGAACCACTAGACTGAGGAACAGCTTCTACCCTGAGGCTGTTAGACTCATGAATAAATAAAAAAATAAAAATAAAAATAAAATAAATAAACACTGCAAAATATCACATCATACTGATGCTGATCTGTTTTCTTGTTGCTGTGTTCATCTGTGACCATCTGCTCATACAAACTCATGTTCGTGCTGCTGTTTATTCCCACTATATTAAGCTTAGTGTATTACTAGTTGATGTTTTTCTTAGTTAGTTCTAGATGTTATTACTGTTTTTCTCTTGCATTTGTTGTTGGATGTAACTGGGACCCCGTGTACATAATCTCGTTTTCATCACATGTACCACATGCGGTGCAAATGACAATAAAGACTCTCTGACTCTGACTCTGATATATATATATATATATATATATATATATATATATATATATATATATATATATATATATATATATATATATATATATATGTACATACATACATACATACATACATACATACATACATACATATACATATATATTCAGTCATGTACCCATCTACATAACTACATATGATACCTACATGTGCATCCCTGCATCTATTAGTGTGTGGTTGTGTAGTGGGCATGACCGTGCCCGCTCTGATACTTGAACTGTCCCAGTGACACCTTTTCACTGATACTCTCAGAAAAAAGACATTAACACTATTTTATTACATTATTTTGAATCAAAACACAATAAGTCATAAGAGACTCTCTTATTCCTCTATTTTTGTGTTAATGAATAACCTTGTGTTACTTGTATAAGCATTATTGAATTCAATGTTTGTTAAGTCAAAGACTGTTTAATTCAAACTGTTTAATTCAAGTTGGAAATCCAATGTTATTTCAAAATAATGATCACTTCTTCATATGATGAATCAAACGGTGAAAGTGAATTAATATGTCAGACTGAACTCGATCAGTTTTGTTAGAAGTTAGAACACAGTTTTAATCAGTTGTTTTATGAAGCTGGCTCCAGTCTAATCTGTTTCTCTGTCTTCATTCTAAACAACTTCTTCTCTGTTCTAAAAACTGATCTTCTCCTATCCGAGTGACCTTCATCCACTGGTTTGTTTGGACCAATCAGAGAAGAACAACAAGTCACTGATGTAGTGGGCATGACCATGTCCACTTTATTACACCTGTGTACTTTTGAACTGTTCCAGAGATGACCTTTACTGACCTCTCAGTAAAGCAAGACATTTACTACAAATCAATTCCATTAGTTGTAATCTGAGAATATAGTCACCAAAAGAGACTATTTCTATCTTTGATTTTATTCTAATGTGATCAAAAGAATAACTTTAGTCATTTTCATGATGTGTGCTTTTAAGCTGTGTTATTCTGTAAGAGTTAAACATTGTTCACTGCTGTGATAAAGTTGAAGACTCGGGTCAGAGAGACCCGACTGTTTTGTTTAGAAATAAGAAGACAGTTAATCCGTTGTTTCTCATGAAAAGGGCTCCAGCTGCTCTGTCTTTTCCTAAACAATTTTCCTCTGCTCGGGCTGTAACCTTGGGTCGTGATAACGGCAAGTGAATTGCTCAACTGGTCCGTGGACCAATGAAAAAGAGACAAGCCTCACTCCTCTCTTTGATCTTTCTTTTAAGTTCTAAGCTGTTGCTGGAACGAAAGAGTTTGCTGGGAACTTCAAAGAGATGTGAACCTTTCCCAAAGAGCTGGATGGACGTTTAGCCACACGCTAAGGGCATGTCGTCCAGCTAAGGACTGATAACAGGTTGTTATGAGTCCACTGAGAACGAGCGTAAGCTCAAAACTTTGTTTATTCCTTCCTGGAATAAGCTTATCTTGAAGTCAGAGGCCAGGAGCTGACATATTCTCTGATGACCAAGCGGAACCCAGAAGACGTTGGAAACGTAAACGAATGACCAGTTCGGACAACTGGGCCTGAAGGACTGTGCATCTTACAGGCTGGTGTCATCTCTTTATCAGACTTGTCGTCAAAAGGTAAAGAGCTGTTTACAAACGTACCTGGATTTTAGCAGAAATCTGATGAGAAGTGTCACTCTGGTAACATGCTCAAGACAATTTCCTTTAACCCATCTCTCCATCTGTCCTCCTATCCTTTTCCCTCAATTCTAAGCTGGAAACTATTTTAAGCTAAAGAGCCCACAGACTAAATATGTTAACATCCAGTATTGAAGTCTGTTGTGTTGAATTTAAGTGTGCTGACGTATTAAATTGAAAGAAAGTGAAATCATATCAATCAAGTGTAATGGTGTTAATTTAGTGATTTATTTTAAATAAATGGTAGTGTCGCCTGGCATACCAACTAAGTTAACGTGTCCATTGTCACTCTATAGCTCTGTTTATTTATCCATCATAAAGATCACAGAAATATTGGGTAAACTGAAAAAGAAAAGAATCCGTGAAATTACTATTCAATCTGAATAAGTAAATTAATTAAGGTAAAGAGGTCAGTATTAATAGTGACCTCCTCATAATCCTTTACATCTGGTGGCCGTACGTGTTTTCTAAAAGTTTATTGATAAATCTGTGGTCTCTCATGAACTGTAACGTCATGTTTGCATAAGAGGATCCAAGTTTTAAACTCTGAGGATAATAATTTTGGCTGGAAGTGTTCAAAGCAGGCAGATTCTGCATGTTTTTATCATTTGAGGCTGAGGGATTGTTATTCGTTTCAACTCTGTTACACGCTGTTGGAAGCATTCAGGTGAGGTTTTGTCAGCCCGTGGTCTGTGGGGGTTCTGGTTCCGGTCCAGTTCACACAGACTCCTGTACGAAGCTTTGTTTGACCGCCGTGTCAAAAGCCTGAAAGCTATAATTAACATCTAAAAAATCGCTGTACTGGTATTTTACATGTTAGAGCAGGTCAAAGAAGCATATTACTGTTAGAACGTTGTCGGATAGTGGTTCTGAAACCCGAATTCTGCTCCCTTAAAGTGGACGTAACCGACCTTGAACGCGGCTCCGAAGAGAGTCCGTGTTGTGTTACAGTTGAAGTGCTGTGTTACTGAGCGTAGCTAAGTGTGCCTGTTTTAATTGTGATTGCCACGTTTCAGAGTTTTGGGGAGTTAATTTGAAGCGTTTGAGTTGTTTAAGAGTGTAAAGTTGCGTTCTACTGTGCTAAGCTAACGTTAAAAAGACGTGTCCAACATGTTTGTTTATGAGCTGTGATTGGTTAAATCGAGAGCTGTGAGCTGTCAATCACTCTCGTTGCGAACGCTGATTCGCTGATTTGGGAACGCACGCTGTTGCGAACAACCCACTTTGTCATCATTTCCGGCACTGCACTAGTTGAAGGTAAGAAACTACATTCACCATGAATGCTTGGAATGAACTACAAACGCTGTGATTGATTGGTTGACGTCACGTATCTGTTTAGCGAGCTCCGCCTCGCCCAACGGAAGCTGGTGACGCGCTGCGTCGACCCGCCCATTTTGTCGTCATTTCCAGGTGCAATTTGGGTGACAAGCAGTTCACACACTCACAGGACAAACTGAGATTTCACTGAGAGTTTAAACACTCATTTAAAGCCATCTAAACTGTCTAACAACATAGATTTGTCTCTGACAAGACCGCAGTTTGAGCGTTTATCACGAACACACTAGAAACTAACTCTAAAAGGTAGTTTTCAGTTAAATACTGAATGAAATAAATCAGTCTCCTCGTGATAACTAAGACAAAGCTGCCCCCTGTGGGTTAAAAGACGTTGACAGATGAGTTTTCTCAAATACATCATGAGAAGTCAGCATTTTTATGGTGAATTACCAGCTTTTAAAATTGTTCTGTACACAAACAATAACTCCTGTTTATTCTAAATACAAATTTTAGTATAACAGAGGTACAGACACACAATTTATGCTCATTTTAAATACTGGGGATTTAAAATAACACTCAAGAAGCATTTTTTTATTTGATTTTCAAATAAAAAAATAAAAAAAATGATGGAGAACAGAGCATTTCCACATTAAGCTCTTCACATCTCTGAATTTTACACAGAATTGGTGTACACTGTACACTTTTAGTTAAAAATGGCATTTTTAACGTTTTTCTGTGTACAATTAGTGACTCCAGTTTATTTTAAATAAAAAGTTTAAAATAACAAACAAAATTACATTTTTCAATCCAGATAAATGCAAAAAAAACCTCAAACAGTTTTATTGAAACTGAAATATACATTCTCTTGGAGCAAAATAAAACAAAATCTGCTAACATTTTAGTGTGAACATTGCATTTATTTGTAATCTTTAAGAAGGCGTTTGAGTGAAAGACAGAAAAATTAAGCGTGGTTTAATAGTAATTGTTTTAAAAGATAAGTCTATTAAGTTAACACGGCCACAAAGGCTTTAACTTACAACATTTTTCATTGAAGGTAAAACCTAAAATAAATAAAAAGGTACTGAATGAATGAAAGACTTGTTTATAGATTACAGGAATAAACCCAGGAAGCTGTTTTAGTTAAATAACTCACCGCTAAGAAAGCATTTATTTGCATACACTATAATAAATACCGTCTTATTGATTCAAACAAAATCAAAACTAAAAGATGGGAGATAACAATTATGATGAAGCTTTACAGCTGCTCACAGCAAAGCTTGAATTGTTAAGGCATAATAACATTCGCAGAAGAGAAATTTTTCAACAAGAAAAACTTGAGTTAAAACGTGAGATCAAACAAAATCAAAACAAAAAGATGGGAGATAACGATTGTGATGAAGCTTTACAGCTGCACACAGAAATACTTGAATTGTTAAGGCAAGATAACATTCGCAGAAGAGAAAATTTTCAACAAGAAAAACTTGAGTTAAAAAGTGAGATTGAGCAATTAAAAATAAAACGGCGTGCTATAAATGGTTTTGATGTTCGTCAACTCCCTGACCCGATCTGGTTAAAAACAAAACCAGAGCGTGAACTACATTACCAAGAAAAGGTCAAATCCCACTCGCTGGAGCTGGAAGGGACAAGTTCATCAACTCCCTCTCCTAAAAAAGGCGAGAAGAAACATGTTTTTCAAACTAACAGACCACGTAGTGAAGATGCCCGCTGGAACAATGAGCCGGAGTGGCTCAGACAAGACCCAGAGTACATAAAACGATTTCAAAGGGGGGGCGCACGTCCTAAAGATAAGAAAGATGGTCACAAAAGTAAACCATATCACAAAAGGGGGTCCGAACAGGAACCCCCAGTTCAAGGACAAGCCCCTCCTGCCCCTGCACTGCGGACTGGACAGTCCGGGAGTAGCAAAAGGTCACAGAAGTTCCAGGAAAAAGGCAACATACCTCTAAGCTCTGAGGAGATAGTGGACATAAGTTGGTTGTTTGAAAACTTGAATGATACAGAGGATGACCGAACTGGTACATTGAGTGACCTTGTCTTTGATAACTCAGAGCACATGGATAACTCAGAGCACACAGTTAGTGACAACAATAGCAAACGACAAAAAGAAAAATGTCTCAAAAAAGGCCTTGAGCTACAACATCAGTTTAAACAATCAGTGATGAAACAGTGCGCTGTAACTGCTGTTGAGGCTCACATGCAAAACAAAACACCCTCTGAGGTGTGCCCAGGTCAAAAGGTCGTATCACAGTCGCAAAAAATAGGCGAGGTTCTCTCTCCTATAGAAAGCGAGAATAAACACCGTCGGCTCAAAGGTCCTCTGACCTCAGAAGAGGTAGAGTTCTTACGTCGGGTGTTAAAAGAGTTGGATAATACAAGCAAGAATAAACACTGTCGTCTCAAAGGCCCTCTGACCTCGGAAGAGGTAGAGCACTTACGTCGGTTGTTAAAAGAGTTGGATAATACTAGCAAGAATGAACAAGATTTTCAAACTGACATACAACGAAATGTTGGTACCAGCTGGAACAGTGACTCAAAATGGTTTAAAGGGAGCCCCGCCCCTGAAGCACCTCAGATTGAAAAATCTGAGACAAGCAACGAACCACAAAAGGTAGGTGTTCACTCTCTAAGAGACCCACAATGGTTCAGATCGAACCAGGTGGGTGAAAACCAAGGTCCATCGGTGGGTGGACTTCAAAAGAAATTGAAGTATGAGGACCTATACTCATGTAACTATGCGTGGTCCCAACAGACACCCCCGAGCCTTGGAACTGCACCTCCCGCGCCTCGAACAGAACAGTTCAAGACAGGCAAAGAGTCACGAATGTCCCGGAATAATGGCCCAACACCTCTATGCTCGGAAGAGACAGAGGAAGTAAGTAGTTTGTCAGTAGATTTGAATGTTACTGTGCTTGACCAACCTGATACAATGAGTGGCGTTATCATTGATAATGACACTATCAACATTGACCAACCTGGAGCGATGTGTAGCACTGTCTTTCACAAAGACTCAGAGCACACAAATAACTCAGCGCACACTACTACCAACATTGCCATGGATGTTGACAGCAAACCAATTGCTGACACACAACAACATCCTGAAGGTCATGATGCTGACAGCCAACAAGATGCTGACAGTAAACAAGATTACACAGACAGAGTCACACGTGAACAGAAACGTGGGCCAAGACCTGTGAGGTTTCTGTGTAACTTTATACAAAGGGGGGTGGCTAAGAAAGCTTACCTGCCTATCACACTGGAAGGTGTCCTTGAGCGTGAAGCCCTCCTGGATGGTAGTGCTGATATAACCATTATGTCGGCCAAGCTGTTCGAGGAGCTGAGGACCGCCGCTAACGGTGTTGACAGGCAAATACCCTTTGAGAAATGTGCTATTGAGCTACAGGGTCTCGCAGAGACGAGAACAACCCTAACAGCTATAGCTATGGTTCACATGCAGATTGGCGAAATGACACTACGCCACCCGGTGTACGTGTCTAAACTTGACTCATTCCCATTTCTGGTTGGCCAAGATTTTATAAACCGCTTCGGCGCGATTGTAGATTATGGTCAACAGAAAATGTGGAGCACAGTGAGAAAACCCCTGCCAATAAAAGTGCCTCCTAGTTGTGATACAGACTGCCTAACCGCAGGTACCGCAGAGGACACAAGGGACTGCTCATCCGAGGACGAGAGCCCGGTAAGTGAACCTTCAACTACAGGTGAGACAGAAGAGACCCAAAAGTTGGACCAAACTCTGGCCCAACAAGAGAACCTCCTCTGTGAGCTGACACATTCAGCACTCCCTGACCACTGCCTACCACAGGTAGTGAAAGGTGTTGAGATCCAAGGATCCCACACCGAAGACGCTGTACTGTCCTCTGAGACAGGTAATTCGGCAATCAACCAAGCTTTCAATGAAACCTTGGTTCAAGGGCATCTGAGTCCAGAAAATGACAGTCAACCAAACGCTGACAGTCACTTGGACATCATTGTTGCAGATTACGAGGACCCCTCATCAGACAAGAAGGGGGCAAACTCACATTTCCTACCACAGGAAGAGAAAGGTGTGGAGATCCAAGGACCCACACCGAGGTTGCTGTACTGTCCCCTGGGACAGGTAAATCGGCTATCAGCCAAGCTTTCAATGAAACCTTGGTTCAAGAGCGTTTGAATCTGGAACTACTCAGAAAAGACATAGTTCTTACAGACTCAAAGAGCACCTCTTCAGTCAAGAAGTGGGAAAACACACACAATGACAGTGACCCGTCGCAGTCTGTACAATCAGTCACAGGTGGACTGGACCTCATCTGATAACAGACAAAGTGTCCTCAGTCGTCTACGAAATCAAAATCAGCAAAGGCCGCAAAGAGCCAATTGCTAAATGGGTACATCGAAATCAGATCAAACCTTACAAGGCGTTCAATGACTCCACAAAAGACAAAGATCTCACAAACTCACCGACTTCATGGGATAATAAGGTCGTCCAAACACAAGTTAGTAAATAAACTAATCAGGTTTAAACTACCGTATTCTCCACCCTATAAGTCGCATTGTCCAATTTGAACTTAGAAACGCTAAGCCTAAAACCCACAACAAAAAACTAACCTTAACAACCGTTTAAATCCACGAGATTTAATTTGACCTCGGTCATAAAGTTGAGACCTGTTTTTCTTGTGTGTTGCACTTTGGAATCTGACGACAAGAGTGTGTCGAAGCAGTGAAACGTTGTTTCCTTGTTGTTTAGTCATTACTGTTGTCATTAGTTGAGATATTGTTTGGTTCTGAACACTCCCAGCCAAAAAGGTTTTGTATTAACATTGGTTAATGAATGATATGGATTTAACTATGCCAACATGCAGTTCGTTTTGTTAAATCTCAATCGTCGAAGAGTCAATGTAGTTTAAAGCTACTCAAGGTACCATAAACTACACTGGTCTCACAATTTCTAAATTGAACCGATTCGATCGTTTCTATTCTAGATTGTCTATTCATTTTGATGAGTCTCGCCATAGACTTCAAAATTTATTAGGAATACCAAATCCTACGTCGTTCGTCTAAAAGACAACAGACATTTAGATCAAACTATATTTCATTTTTATTTTAGTTTAACCTAAACTAAGTAATGAATGGAGGAATAGTTTGGAATTAGAGGCCTTCGTTACAGAAGCCCTCCAAAATTTTATAGGTATAGATCCCTATATCTAATTTTACAGAATTGATCCACCCCTTAATTGGTAATTGTAGCTGATCTAAACCATGATAGCTTACATACCAGGTGCATATAGGTAAGGCCTAATGTAAAATCCCAATCATAAGCCCACCTAAAAAACCACATAATTGCATGACACATAGAACCAGAGTGGCACTGACTGGAAACCAACCAGCCAACAACCTTCGATGTGGGGACCTGCAGCTCCAACGCTTGGTCTTCAACCTTCATCCAAGGGTCGCCTCCTCTGCGTCAATCGAGGGATCCCCTCTACATGCTGATTATGAAAACAATTGTTGCTGATCAATCAACAAAACTAACCGTTGTGGAATTACTGCTGTGGAATTACCGCTGTGGATTATAAGACTTTGTTTTCCAAAGGATCACAGACTTTGTTTTCCAAGAGTTAACAGACTCAGTTTTCCAAGGGATTAAAAGCTTTTCGCAATGGGATTACCTCCGAACAGTATGGAATTTCCAAAAACTTTATGGGATTATAATTTTGATTTTTCTTTTCCACTTGCTGGATTACTTCAAGATCAGAGACAGTTCAAGGTTTCCTTTCGTGTTGGACCCCATCCCCAAGGACTGGCGATGGCTTCCAAAAGGGGGGAGATGTAGTGGGCATGACCATGTCCACTTTATTACACCTGTGTACTTTTGAACTGTTCCAGAGATGACCTTTACTGACCTCTCAGTAAAGCAAGACATTTACTACAAATCAATTCCATTAGTTGTAATCTGAGAATATAGTCACCAAAAGAGACTATTTCTATCTTTGATTTTATTCTAATGTGATCAAAAGAATAACTTTTGTCATTTTCATGATGTGTGCTTTTAAGCTGTGTTATTCTGTAAGAGTTAAACAGTGTTCACTGCTGTGTTAAAGTTGAAGACTCGGGTCAGAGAGACCCGACTGTTTTGTTTAGAAATAAGAAGACAGTTAATCCGTTGTTTCTCATGAAAAGGGCTCCAGCTGCTCTGTCTTTTCCTAAACAATTTCCCTCTGCTCGGGCTGTAACCTTGGGTCGTGATAACGGCAAGTGAATTGCTCAACTGGTCCGTGGACCAATGAAAAAGAGACAAGCCTCACTCCTCTCTTTGATATTTCTTTTAAGTTATAAGCTGTTGCTGGAACGAAAGAGTTTGCTGGGAACTTCAAAGAGATGTGAACCTTTCCCAAAGAGCTGGATGGACGTTTAGCCACACGCTAAGGGCATGTCGTCCAGCTAAGGACTGATAACAGGCTGTTATGAGTCCACTGAGAACGAGCGTAAGCTCAAAACTTTGTTTATTCCTTCCTGGAATAAGCTTATCTTGAAGTCAGAGGCCAGGAGCTGACATATTCTCTGATGACCAAGCGGAACCCAGAAGACGTTGGAAACGTAAACGAATGACCAGTTCGGACAACTGGGCCTGAAGGACTGTGCATCTTACAGGCTGGTGTCATCTCTTTATCAGACTTGTCGTCAAAAGGTAAAGAGCTGTTTACAAACGTACCTGGATTTTAGCAGAAATCTGATGAGAAGTGTCACTCTGGTAACATGCTCAAGACAATTTCCTTTAACCCATCTCTCCATCTGTCCTCCTATCCTTTTCCCTCAATTCTAAGCTGGAAACTATTTTAAGCTAAAGAGCCCACAGACTAAATATGTTAACATCCAGTATTGAAGTCTGTTGTGTTGAATTTAAGTGTGCTGACGTATTAAATTGAAAGAAAGTGAAATCATATCAATCAAGTGTAATGGTGTTAATTTAGTGATTTATTTTAAATAAATGGTAGTGTCGCCTGGCATACCAACTAAGTTAACGTGTCCATTGTCACTCTATAGCTCTGTTTATTTATCCATCATAAAGATCACAGAAATATTGGGTAAACTGAAAAAGAAAAGAATCCGTGAAATTACTATTCAATCTGAATAAGTAAATTAATTAAGGTAAAGAGGTCAGTATTAATAGTGACCTCCTGATAATCCTTTACACTGATCACAGATCCTTCCTTAGAGTTCTAAGCTTTTGCTGGAACTGACGAAGTTTGCTGAGGAACTCAATGCCATGATGAGGTTCCCCAAAGAACTGATGATCGTCTGGTCAACACGCTAATGACCACGTCATTCAGTTAAAGGCTTATAACTTGCCAAGTTATAAGTCATCTTCAACAGCTGAAAAAGCTCTCTTTTATTGACATTCCTTTAAGGAACGTCTTATCTTGAAAACAACACCAGGAGCTGCCGTTACTTTCGGTTCGAGTCAAGGCGCACGTCTGGAGACGCTGAGAATGGTAAACGAACTGACCAGTTGGACCAACTGGGGACTGACCATCTTCACAAGGTAACAAGTCGTCATATGCTTTACCAAGGGTACCAACGTGTAGCCGAGATCAGCCGGAGAGCTGCCATGTTTCTGGTTAAAACACGTCAAGATAATACCTCTCCTCATCCTCCATTTTCTTCCTCCTCCATTTTTTCTACTCTGAAACTTTCTTACTTTAAGTAACTAAACTTTAAGTTATTGTGCCAGCAGAGATATAAGTTATTAAAACCCATAACTTTATTCTGTTGTTCCTACGAAATTACGGACGCGTATTTCATCTGTGCTGAAGTTAATTTATAGGAAAAATAATCAACCAATCATGTACAAATGTGTGATGTAATTTATAATTATGTTAAATAAATGGTGCAGTCCTGCTGTACCAACATAAGTTTAACGTTTCCTGTGAATTACATCTGAGCATGCATAAGTGAATAAGGCTTCTCTAATAGAACATTCAATAGTGACCGTGAAGCATCAGAGATCTGCCCCCAAGACCCATGAACATAAATTACAGCAATTATTTCTGAAAAGTAGCTGATTTATACATAGACTTAAACATATACT
>JBBPBX010000503.1:74168-118682 GCA_038048925.1 Garcialebias charrua
TATATATACATACAGTACGTAATTCGGGATTACATTACTGATCTTCTAATTTTGAAGTATTCAAGCACCGGTTCCCTATTTTTTTTTATTATAGAATTTCCCATTCAAGCAATATCTCAATCTTTCTAATACAATAACTTCAGAAATTAAGTTTTTCCAAAGCTGGATCGAGGGTGCATCACAGCCGACCCATTTAAGCATTGTAGACTTTCTAGCCAACATCAGAAGGAATTGCACAGTCTCTTTGTGAATATCTAGATGACTGGGCATGAACCCAAGGACACACATGACTGGAGTAGGGAGAAGTGTTTGTCCTATAGCAGAGCTAATTTCTCGCCACATTGCTTGCCAGAATGCCTCTATAACTTTACACTCCCACAAACAATGAATTCTAGTCCCTGTGACTATTTTACATTTGGGACAATTTGGAGAACTTCCTGCTGTGTACTTGCTATATATATAAGGAGACATGTATACATTGTGTAAAATATTATACAGCATTTCTTTATATCGGTTACATACAGAAATTCTAGAAGGCAAGGTCATGATATCTTCCCAAGCTTCTGAATCGATTGTGCTTTTCAGAGTCGTGTTCCAAGTTGATCTTAAATTCTCTATTGTATCTTTCTTTAACACTTGTAATTCAACATAGAATCTTGACACAAATTTCCATCGTTTATGACAATTAAGAATCGTTTTTTTTTTTCAAGTAAAAAATATTCCCCTGGGAACACTAGTGTGTCCATTTTTGCCTTAACATAATGTCTTAGTTGAAGATATGTATAAAAGTCTCTGGAGGCAATATCATATTCAGAGTCAGAGTCAGAGAATCTTTTTGTCATTTGCACCGCATGTGGTACATGTGATGAAAACGAGATTATGTACACAGGGTCCCAGTTATATCCAACAATAAAAATGTAAGAGAAGAAGAGTAATAACATCTAAGATATGAACTAAGAAAAACATCAACTTAAAATACACTAAGCACCAATTTAATAGAAAAACATTATTACAAACATGCTGGTGAAGATTCTCAGTCGTCCAGGACATGATACATCAAAAAAGGCGTTCAATACAAGATCAACTGGACTTTATTTGTAACAGAAGACGTTTCGCTCATCATCCGATAAGAATTGAGAAAGCTTATCGGATGATGAGCGAAACGTCTTCTGTTACAAATAAAGTCCAGTTGATCTTGTATTGAACGCCTTTTTTGATTATTACAAACAGCAGCACAAACATGAGTCTGTATGAGCAGATGGTCATAAATGAACACAGCAACAAGAAAACAGATCAGCATCAGCATGATGTGATATTTTGCAGTGATTATTCTTATTATTTATTTATTCATGAGTCTAACAGCCTCAGGGTAGAAGCTGTTCCTCAGTCTAGTGGTTCTACATTTGATGCTCCTCAACCTCCGTCCTGAGGGGAGTGGGGCAAAGAGTGTGTGTGCTGGGTGAGTGGGGTCTTTCATGATGCAGGTGGCTCTCTTCCTGTATCTGGAGGTATAAATGTCTGTGATGGTGGGGAGACTGACTCCAACAGACTTCTGTGCAGCCTTCACCACTCTCTGTAAAGCTTTTCTTTCTGCAACCTCCATGTCACACGTTGATGCTGGAGCACAGGATGCTCTCCATTCATGGGCGTAGCCAGGATTTCATGAGGGGCAGTTCGTTTAAAGGAAAAGTGGACCTGGAAAGAGCAACATGCCCCAATGGTTTACTGGAAGCGCGTCGGGTTGCCACTCCAAACTTTATCTTGACTCGGGTTCGATCCTCACTTGGTTGAACTTATTTTACATTTGTCTTTTATTGGATAAAAAAAGGAGTTTGTGTTATGAATGTGGTTAACACAAACTCCTTTTTTATCTAATAAAAGACAAACATAAAATAAGTTTAACCAAGTGAGGATCGAACCCGAGTCGAGATAAAGTTTGGAGTGGCAACCTGACACGCTTCCAGTGAACCACCGAGGCGTGTTAACCGGTTCGACATTCGCGGTTTCTCCATACCTTCTCTTTCCACCTCTCTTAACACAGAACTTGTGTTGTGCGGGAGTTGTAGGCGGGACTTCATAGGCAAAGTGGGCAGTTGACAGCCCAGTGTATGTTGTCTGCCCTGAATCGGGAGACCAGAGTAAGACCAGGACGTTGCATCGCAACCTCCTTATGCTGGTAAACTACCTACCTGTGGAAGAGACACTGCACCAAACGAAGTTGGTTCCTACCAGAAAACAGACCCACAAACAAAGGCAAGGAAAGGACACAAGAACAGAGAGGGAAGAGATTAATGGTGAAACATCTGATTCAGATGATAATTTCCCCTCAGGATACTGGCTTAGGGTACCAGTACAAAGAACTGAGCAAAGGTTTCCATACGAGACATTTCCGTTGCCTCAGACAACTTTGTCTCAAACTTCTGGGAGAACCCCTGAAACAGTTGGGGATGAAAATCAGACACCTACTGAATATTCACCAGAAGCCATCTTGGAATCTCTAAACGATGCACCTGAGCAAGACATGGACGCAACCATACCTGTCTCGCCCAGACCTGTGGAAGAGGAGGAGATCAACCGATCTGTAGGGCCAGAGCTTGAAAATCAATTCATGATCCCTCCTGCTGAACTTGATCCGACAGAGGTCAGGAGGTCAACACGCAATAAAAGGCCCAGGCACTTCCTCATGTATGACTCATTGTGGGAGCCATCAGTACAGTCACATGCAAATCTGAATGCAGTTTTTGTTCACCCAATGCAATATTCATATTTACCTAGTTCTTGACTGTGTGTGTAGCACACAAATTCTTTTTTGTGTACTCAACTTCCATGGCAACATCATATTTACCACACACCAGTTGTGAGCATTCCACCCAGATTGCTATGCGGTTGAGAAGGTTTATTGGTGAAATTGGGTTTAAGGACAATCTGTTTTAAGTTTTTTTTTATGTCAGAGCAATTTTTATTTTTGCCGGGAGTGTGTGATGCCCACTGGTGTGTGCTCACAAAAGTGAAAGAAAAAAAAAAAAAAATCAAACAAACATCCATTTCTTTAAATGTTTATGGGGTTCTGATAAGAATATATTTTATTTGTTGTTAACAGGGGTTAAGGCCGAGATACACTTGAGCGTCCTCAGGTACGCCACTCTACGCGCGCATTTTGTGCGCATGTGTTTTGCTGCTATACTTCAGAAACTATCAGCTTTCAAACGCTCGCGTTCTCCTTGTTGTAATATGAGCAGCTGCGCACGGAGGGGACTCAACTGAGCTCGCTGATTGGTCACTTGCTGACACGCCTACTGAAATGATTGACAGCTTTCAGTCAGCTCATGTAGCTCGCTGAAGACCGCGGCGGTGTTCTGATACGGTGTTTCTACTATATATGTTATAAAAAGTTCTCTCAGAAATAAAAATAATAACAGGGAGCGCTTTTCCTGCAGCACACAGCCCACCAGGGATATTTAAAACATTGCGCACCCAGGTAGGACCTGAATTCATTCATTTCATTCATGGAGTGAACGGAGGAAGAAGTGATTACTTGACTTTAGGCAAAAAAACAAAAGAAAAGGCCCGATCAGCGATAAAGAAGGGGAATTTATTTCATTTGTGTAACATACAAAACAGTCCGGCGCCGGGGAAGTTTATGGTTAGACACAACACGCACGCGGACGTAAAAAAAAAGCTTTGCACGTATGTGCCCTGAGGGGCTACGCGGGGCTACGCTTTTGCCTTGACGTACGTACGTTGCGTATAGGCGTATTGTGAGAACGCTCAAGTGTATCTTGGCCTTTAGTGACGAGGGGTGTAATGATGGTGTTTCACCAGTAGGTGACGCATGGGGACTTTGAGCTGCCTGTTGCTCTGCCTTTTCTCATAAGCTGAGAGAAACAGGAGTAACACAGACTGTATCTCCCGTGTGCTCATTTACATGCTGTTTTTCTAGCTTCATCTGCTGCTAACGGGTCCGGGATTCTGACACCCGTTACAGTTGTGGGGGCTCATGCCAAGCAGTTTGAAGCCTCGGATATAGTCGCGCTTTGGTCCGCAAGCTGGAGCGCGCGTGCTGCGCGCGCACTGTGCATGCGTTTATAGTGTGGCACGGCAGCGCATGGCAAAGTGCTGTTCTTTTACTGACCAGCAGGTGGCAGTACCCTCTAAAACCTGTGCATATGTTGCAAGAAAGGGTGTAGAAGAAGAAATCTACCGTAGAAGAAGAACTGTTTGAAATCACACAACAAAAACAAATGGCTTTCCGCTCGCTCGGGGAATTTAAAACATTTGAATCACATAAAAAACATTCCTCCATGCGTCGCGACGCCGTTTCCACGACCACAGCGGCGCAGACAGTTGCAGATTCTGGCGTGAAGGCTGTCGGGGAGGTCCCTACCCGACCTGTCAATCAATTCGGCGCGCGCGCTAGGCTTGCGGAGCTTCAAAATTTGGGAGGTGCACGACCACGCGCGAAACCAACGCGCTGGCCAAAGCGCGGGGGCGGGGACGTCGCGTTTGCGTCACTTTGGCCGCGCGCCCTATGCGACGCGTCAACTATATCCGAGGCTTTAGGAGGGGGCGCCTGCAACTGGTAGCGGAGCTGTCACCGGCGTAGGAGAAAAATCCTGGTGTGGTTAAGCATCCGCTCAGACCATGCCTCTCAGGATGTTTAGAACAACGCTAAAAAAGCCTTCCTACCAGATCATCCGATGGGGCGGAGAAGGGAGGGGGACAGAAAAAATCCCTTAGTGCTAGCTCTGTCTCCTGATTATGTTGGACAGTCGTATGAAAAGAACCCCAGAGGTAGTAGAGCATCCGCTCTGACCATGCCTCTTAGGGTGTACCAGGGCAGTGCTTAGCGGTGTGTTACGCACCACGCATGCTTCATGCAAGCTAAAAAACAAAAAGACTGCATGTTGAACGTAAAAATAGCAGGCCCCATGATTGCGCTAGCAGCAGGCGTGCGCTTCTGTAGCTTTTCATGCAAAAAACAACGCCACAAGGAACAGTTTTCTTCCTGGTCGGGTTTTAACTAAATAAATAAGACATTATTCATCACTTCTTGCAGCTATGTTGCTTGAAAAACTTCCCGGTGACATTTGTTAGCTGCGCCATGCTGCCCTCCAGAGAAAGGGGGCAGTGGAGCCTATTGCTAGCATCACATTAGCAGGCCCTAATAGCGCTAACCGCAGATGTATGCTTTCTGTAGCTTTTCATGCAGAAAACAACGCCACAAAGAACCATTTTCTTCTTGGTCGTGGTCTAAAATAATAAATAAAGACATCACTCACCGCTGGGAAGGCTTATCGATGACATTGTTAGCTGCTACCACTCGTTCTCTATTTTAGAGGAGAGAGCCGTGCGGCTAGCTAGCATCGCCTTTTCTGGGTAAATCAGCCGATTCACCCCGCGGTTCCATCGAGAAAAAAAAGGCGATGGCCTCGTTCAACGAGTAGTTTTCCGCCACGAAGAAACCCCTCGACATTATCCTGTAGCTTGTCAGCCTGAAAGGGGGCTGCCCGTCTGCCACTTTTTCTTGAAGAAGAGCTCACAGGAACGGTAGCAGGAGGTGGGACGGGTGGGGAGCTGAACGAGGACTTATCTTCTTCTTCAGGTCTTCAGAGTTTGTTGGCTGAATGAAAACGGGGAGCCGTATTTCCCATGTCAGCTTATTATATAGACACGGGATGGGGTCCACATAGTAGGTGGGCATGGACTAAAGGTTTTCAGTGGGCGCTGTGCGCCAAGGGAATTATCCAATAGCGAAAGCTCCTAAAGGGCGTAGCTTATATGAAATAGAACTAGATGTTAAACAACACGTTAAAATACACCAAAATACATGAAATGGCATCTATTTTATTCAAACTTTTCTGGAGGAGGGCCCCCAGATCCCCCCTACTAGTGCACCCCTCCCCACATTACAAATGTGACTGGCCATGGCAAAACCAGGAACAAGTCTCCCCTGGGTAATTTTGAGTTATTTACAGAATCTGAAAGTGTGAGTTCTAAGCTATCCGATGATGCCAAAAACATGGCACTCAAAAATAATAATAATGAAGAAGATACAGCCATTTCAATGTTGGCAATCTACAAACAAGATTAGGGAGAAAACAGGTCTCAAAGTTTTAGAAGAATGCCCCCATTCCAGAAGCGTTACCTGGGGGTGTTAACAATTGCTGTTCATTTACATTAATTTGCCTTATCCCCAACCCCTAGCACTTACTGTCAACACAGACTCTGCCTAGGAAGGTGTGCAGAACTTCAGCTTTGCTGGCAAAATTCCTTTTGATCTTTTGAAAAAACAAAACAAAACAATAGACCTTTTACCAGTTGACGTCCTCACGCAAAGCACACCTGAAACGAACGTTCTGATTGGACGGCAAAATGCTGCTCCGAAACGAAACCGGATGTTGGGGCTAGTAGGAAGGAGCCGAGGAGCTTCGTAATGAAAGCTAGTTGTAATTTAGAAGCTTGGTTTCTTAAAATAGTGAACAACCACTGGTCAAAATGCTTGAACATTGTGCCGCGGATACCAGAGGAGGTGATTGTGTGCGCTGATGGAAAATGGGGAAATCCTTCAGGCTTTTTGCGAATGTCCAGCAGGGTGAGTCGTTGTCAACAACGTTTATATCCAAGCGTTAGAAATAAATATTTTAAATTTCTCACACCAATACTTCTATTTAGACTGATTTGGTTATTGTTACAGGTTTAACATATTCTGTTAGCTACTATAACTAGCGCCATGTCTTCATAAGAGCCGTCAGTATTAACACAGTATGTAAACAAAAACATGACATTTGAGTCAGCCACACAAATGTTTGTAATGTCCTTATTTCTTATTTGATTTATGTAAACTATGTCTTAAATATAACCTGAGACAATTGGTGATGTTGTGATGTGAAAAATAAGAACTATCCCAAGAGATACACTTATCAGATCTGATACCGTATTTACTATTGCAATTTTGATACACTGTTTATACAGCTTATACTTTATTAGACGTAAAGTTAAATGTGTGAAAATCTTAAATGTATTACAAACAATATATTTTGCATGTGAATTCCATAATGACGCATACAATATGGTTGTATATTGTGATAGATTTTGCAGACAAGGAGGTGGCTGCAACCATGCTGCTGCACTGTTGTTTGAGATGGAGAAATACCAGTTGTGGGATGTTGGAAACACACTCAAAACCAACCTGCACCCAGTTGCCTTGTACATGGGAGAGACAGCCCAAAAACGAACTACACCTGCTACTTGGGATGAGCTGCAAGTTTTAAAGTGAGTTTAATCAGTGTTCCTGAAGAAATTTCATATTATGCTTATAACACAAATAGCCAGAAAGGTGACTTTCAGTCAAACTTCACCAACAACTGGAATAATACAATATCACTTATTTTGTCTTATTCCAGTCAAAAAACTATTCAACATTGTACAATTGTAGTTTATTGTATTGTGTTAATTATTGTGGTTTTCTAGTGGCACTAGATAATAAATAAAAGCAATGACATATGTACGGTTTTAAATGTTTTCTACAATTGTAAGATCTGGAATAGTTTTTGGACATTTTTAAAAAAAACACTTCTACAAACAGATTTGCTAATATGTGTTTGATATCAACCACATTTTTCATGTTGGTATCATTTAAGGCATGACATCGGCGTTGAGAAGTTTTCCAGGAGAACGCTGAACAGCCTGCATTTTGACCCACGACATCCTGATGACCGGAATGAGCCCATCACTGCTGGTCTTCACAAGGATATTTTGAGCGTGGAACCATTGTTGACCTATTGCAGGTTGTAGTAGTATACATTAAAAACCATTAACGCTTATCTGTATGTTTCTTTAATTCCTTTATTTTGTCTAGATTTTAAAGCTTCATGTTTTTTTCTTTTGAGGCATACTATGTCCCTGGCTACGGTTTCTCGATCCAGACCCTCTGGCAGATGACGCTGACGACCGCGGCCCCTGTCCAGTCTCCACACCATCAGAGAGACTTGCCAGAAGTTCAGAAGTATCATGGTGAATCCAGACCGAATGCGTTTTCTACTGCAGGAACGTCCAGTTTACATGCAAAGTCTATGGTGGACGCACCTCCAGCAGCCTCCTGGCGTCTTGCGTCACGTCGCATGCGTGTTGAGCGTGCTAGAGAGCGATTTCCGTGCACGTGAACCCGCGTCAACCTCCAAAGCACGCCTCCAACATGCTGAAGATTTCGCCGTTCAACTTTCAAACGCCGCTCAAACTCTACCCGATTGGTTGGTGTGTCAACCAATCAGGGAGAGTCGGGGGAGAAGAGAGGGGGTCAGGGGGAGAGTCCCTATGTGACGCGGAAACCAGTGACGCGGAAACCATTGCGCATGTGACGTATTGTTTGTGGAACACAGAAAAAACCCGCGGAGTCATGGAATATGGAAGAGAAACTCATTGTAGCTGTGTGTTCGCGACAATTCCTTCACAACCAGTCAAGTCTGCTCCACAGAGACAGAAATAAAGAGCTCCTCACCTCGCGGAGTGCAGTGACGACTCGGTACACCGGTAAGCTCCTCCCCCACACCCCCGCAGCAGCAGGGTTGCCAGATAAACATGAATTTTATTTTTTTATTTTTTTATTTTTACCCCTTTTCAGTGCAAATGTTCACTAAACTCAACACATTATTAATCTTATCAGACCCTCACGCAGCAAATATGACAGTTTGGGTAAAAAAAAATAAAAAATAAGCAACAGTACTAGATGATTAATTAATTTTTATCTGGCAACCCTGCGCAGCAGTTTTCTGGGTAGTTTCGCTTCTGGCTTTTTGGTCTGGACACAAAGTGCGTCCACTTGCGTGCGTGTTGAGCTTTTTTGAAGTTGAAATTGCGTTCGGTCTGGATGTACCATCAGAGTGTAGAAACAGTGAAGGCAGACTTTTCTTTCATGCAGAAGCTGCTATCCAAAGCTAAAGGTTTTATCTGGAGAAATTGTGAAGTTCCCCGTGATGTTTTTGCACAATGTCAAGATGATTACAACAGAAGCTTTTCTCATTTTACTGATTAAAATACTGCTGAAGTTTGCACGTTATCAAGATCTTTCTACCAGTTTTTTGGGTAAGAAAATAAACGGTGCCTTACTGAAATGGCTTCATTTTTATTTCAATTATTACATTCAATTATTGCACACATTCTGTATTTTGCATAGAAAATAAAGTTAATGGCCAAAGTCGGAATGAAAAGAGGAAAACTGTTACCTTGCATATGGGTGCTTGAAAAAGAGTCACGTAAGCACAGGTGTGTATGATGTCCTCCAGAATCGGGTGCAGGTCCCATCCAGAAGATGGAAAGATTTTATTCGGCCAATCAGTCGCTCCACATGAACGCACACTTCGCGCGATTTGTCTGGTCTGCTCCACCAAATGATTAAAGGGCTAACAGTGCAGTGGTCTGTTCATTTTTATACAGTTGCATGTTTGATGACATTTTACTCACCTGTTATTTCTTCAGGGGGTTGAAGGAAGAATCTCCTTGCATGTCGCAGGTTGAAACTTCAACACAGGCAGTGGACTGAGGTACAGCCAGGTCTAGAAGAACTAGCTAGTTGCTAGCTTATCAACTGTCCAGTAGCATGTTGTTCAGCTGCGGGAGGTTGTTCTCTGTTTTGTCTGTTTCCCATATCCAAGATGTACCGGTAATGTAGGAATGTAATCCACGGAGTTTGGCCATGCCAGATAAAAAATGCTGATTACACACTTTGCTGTTTTGTGTCGGGGTGAAATCCTGCCGGCGAAGCGCTTGAAGCCATAACTTCCTTCTTTTAGTCGCTTTACTCGACTTTCCTAGAGGGACTTGGTAAAACGAACGTCTCACCTTCTTCTTTTACTCGTTTACGTTGCCTCGAACAATTATAAACACAATAAAAGTCATATTTCCCCATCGCGATTGTTGGCAGTAATGAAAACACTCCGACGTTAGCCCTATCCATCCATCCATCTTCTTCCGCTTATCCGGGGTCGGGTCGCAGGGGTAGCAGCCTAAGTAGGGAGGCCCAGACTTCCCTCTCCCCAGCCACTTGGAGCAGCTCCTCCGGGGGAATCCCAAGGCGTTCCCAGGCCAGCCGAGAAACATAGTCCCTCCAGCGTGTCCTGGGTCTTCCTCTGGGTCTCCTCCCGGTGGGACATGCCCGGAACACCTCACCAGGGAGGCGTCCAGGAGGCATCCTAACCAGATGCCCGAGCCACCTCAACTGGCTCCTCTCGATGTGGAGAAGCAGCGGCTCTACTCCGAGTCCCTCCCGGATGACTGAGCTTCTCACCCTATCTCTAAGGGAGAGTCCAGCCACCCTGCGGAGAAAACTCATTTCAGCCGCTTGTATCCGAGATCTCGTTCTTTCGGTCACAACCCAAAGCTCATGACCATAGATGAGGGTGGGAACGTAGATCGATCGGTAAATTGAGAGCTTTGCCTTTTGACTCAGCTCTCTCTTCACCACGACAGACCGGTACAGCGCCCGCTTCACTGCGGACGCTGCACCTATCCGCCTATCGATCTCACGCTCCAGTTTTCCCTCATTCGTGAACAAGATCCCGAGATACTTAAACTCCTCCACTTGGGGCAGGACCTCCTCCCCGACCCGGAGAGGGCATGCTACCCTTTTCCGGCTCAAGACCATGGCCTCGGATTTGGAGGAACTGATCCTCATCCCGGCCGCATCACACTCGGCTGCAAACCGCTCCAGTGAAAGTTGTAAATCACGAACTGATGAAGCCAGTAGGACCACATCATCTGCAAAAAACAGAGAAGCGATTCTAAGGTCACCAAAACGGATCCTCTCAACACCTTGGTTGCGCCTAGAAATTCTGTCCATAAAAGTTATGAACAGAATCGGTGACAAAGGGCAACCTTGGCGGAGTCCAACTCTCACCGGAAACGTTTGCCCTAGTTTCCGGTTAATTCTCGAAAAATGCGAGTGCGCATGCGCGATGACGTCAACTGGTAAAAGGTCTATTGTATTTTATGTTATTGTGACATGTTTTACACATTAATAATGTTGATTGTTGTGTGACATAGTTATTGTGACAGCCCACCCCAAAAAATGAGGGTCACATCTAAGGAGGACACAAAAAAACTGATTCAACTGGGTTTTCATTAGTTTGTTCTATTATGTTTTCTTGTCTTGTCTGGAACCTTGCTGTGACTGGTGTTAAATGCTTTATAAAGTTGATGACACTGGAAAAGTTTGTATAATAGCTGAAGATATTGAGTAAACTCAGGAGATGCTTATGTTGCATCTGATGAGGTTAGAAAGGGGAAAACCAAAAGAAAATAAGGCTTTACACACACCAAACTCCTGCACAGACTTATTTGAGAGATGTCATTCAAGGTTTTGGTGCCGGACATGACTTTTGTGTCATCAGGGCTGAAAGGCCTTATTTTTGCATATAGGTCTTTTTTATTAAGCTTTTGTGGGCTAGTCGGTTTCCATCCATCCATCCATCCATCCTTCCATCCATCCATTCATCCATCCATCCATCCATCCATATATTTAAATAATGCATTTTAAAGAAATAAAGATAAGATTTCTTGGTTTACCAAATATATATTAACATAAAAAAATAAATTCTAAAGATAATCTTACATAAAGATAAACAAAAACATTTTAGAGCAAAATTATCTGGAAAAACAAGGCAATTTTAATTAAACACGCTGCTCGATTCAGTTTTTTGTTACTTCCTGATGATAGCCAGCTGAAAGCAACGTGAACTCCATCCGATTTTAACTGTACATTTTACCTTTTCAAACGGCCAGTTGAACCTGCCATCTCCTCAATATAACACCATTTCATTTCGTGCTTTAAATTTTAGTTTCTTTGCTGCGATTTGTAAAACCTAAGCCAATCCAATGCGCGTGATTGTGCAATGGACACAGACCAACCCCACGGCTGGAGCGCATTACGCAGTGATTACGCATGTCTGCTTTGTCTAATGAAATAAAGATAGTGGATGGATTGATGGACATATGTATGGATGTATGGATGTATTATGTATGTATGGATGAATGGAAACTGATTTGCTTGCGAACGTAGTAAAAGCTTTTTTTTCTCTCGGGTCGGTCGGAAAAACAGCTGACACTGACAGCTTTGATCGGCTTTATTTTCCTTATTAAATAAGGACATTAAAGCTGACCAAATCCCCCATGTTACGTTACAATCCTTGAATAAAACACCAACTATTATTTAGTTACATCTTAATGGTGTTCTAAAAAAAAAGGTCTTAAACTCAGAAACTGAAAGTATTCCTGCAAAACGCCTTTTCTTTTCACTGGGCAGCCTATCCACAGTATTCTTGGGGGTGTCACTGTAGAAGCGAATGTGCATTGTACTTCCTGTCCGACACCGGAAGTGCCTGTATTCCATAGGTGGAGTATGGATCGCGGGTGTTTTTGAAAGTTATTTTCATTCATTTTATCGGAGCAAACACAGCTTTTGTTTAAACGGAACGTTTACTGAAATGTCCTACCGGGGTTCAGGTACCTGCTGTGCTGTTCGCGGCTGCACCAACAACCGGACCAAGCTAAATCTTTGGCTAAAACAACAGTGTTTTCAACACGGACCCAAAACAAAGAAAGAGTGTTCCTGCATCCTTCTCTATGGCTGTGTCTGCGCGATCAGGTAACATCTGTAATTTCTTTTTATTCAGGGAGGGTTTATTAATGAGAGTTTTGGATGATTTACTGTCTTAAAATGATATATGTCAGACGCGACAGGTACTTTTAGCCGAGATAGCTGCTAATAAACCTTAGCCGAGAGGCCGGAGCAAACGCGTTCGCTATTTATGTATTTTTAAATTATGTCTGCGCGATCAGGTAACATCTTTTTAGTCGGGGAGGGTTTATTAATGAGAGTTTTGGAAGATTTACTGTCTTAAAACGATAGATCTCAGACGCGACTGGTATCTTTAGCCGAGATAGCTGCTAATAAACCTTAGCCGAGAGGCCGGAGCAAACGCGTTATTTTTAAATTATGTCTGCGCGATCAGGTAACATCTGTAATTTCTTTTTATTTGTCCCTCCTCTTTTAACAAAACGAGTGGTGTTCCCACATTTTTAATGAACTAAAACAACAAAGTTTGGACTGTCTTCAACTGTATTACTCTCATGTAAACAAACGGGGTTTCCGGTCAACCGGAAGTCGTGTGCACATTTCGCGCAAAGCATCATGGGGCATAGGAATACTGTGGATAGATGTTAAATAGCCATGTGTTTCTTTCAAATCTGCACTTTATTGGCCGAAACCAATAACAAAAGCTCTGATACCAGCTAAACAAGTCTGCATGTTAATCAGCTGTGAGTGTCCCAGCCCCCAATACGCAAATCCCTGCGGCTTGTTTTTACTCTGAAAACAAACTGATTTCTAACACAAAGTTTATCAGTTTAAACACTTCTAAAGTGTTTTTTAAAGCATGGGATGGTTTATTCACAACTTCAACTAGTATATTTTGCAAGAAAACGATTTTCACTAATTTCTCAGTTAGAGTGTGCACAACTTGTTCCTAATTTTCCCGTGGCGCGTCACAAATGGGTTTGAATTGCCTGAAAGTGGCTGAACATGAAACAAAGGGAGAGGTGTCGACTACAAAGTGGGAGATGGAGGACCTAATCAACTCCACCTTTTCAACAAAGAATTTAGCGAAGTTGTTACAGGAGTCTACAGAGGCCTCTATGCTGGCAGATGGAAGAATGTTAAGAATGGAATTTACTGTGTTGAAAAGAACACGGGAGTTGTGACTGTTTGAGGTGGTGATATGGGAGAAGTATTTGTTTTTTTTTCTGATTTGACGGTGGACTGGTAGTTTTTTAGACATGCTTTTAACTAAATGAAAGAACCCTGAAGTTTGGCCTTTTTCCACTTTCGTTCTGCTCTTCTGCAGAGATGTCTCGCTGCCCTGGTAGTCTCATTTATCTACGTGTATTTTTCCATCTTTGGTTACCTGACTTTTAGGGGGGCCACAAGGTCCAGGATCTTAGTGCAGGTCTCATTATGGCTACTGAACAGCTCTTGTGTACTGACACAGACAGAGGTTTCAGGGGCTGTAACAGCAGTGGAAGTGAAGGCAGAAGAAAAAAGAGAAGCGGTTGAAGGATTAAATTTACCACAGCTCCTGGATAGAGCGGGAGATTTAGATACATGAGCAAGAGATATTTCAAATGAGCAGTGGTGGGCAACGCTAATCCAAAAATTAGTTCCGCTATTTCTAAAGCACTAATTAATTTATTTAGGTCCGCAATTTCAAAAGCACTAATGTCTTATGAAAATTAGGGGAAGCTAATTCTAATCCGCTAATTAAATTCAACAATTGGTAGCAGCAAGTTATGCAATATTTGCACTACACTGCCAACTAGCGGTGCATGAACTGTTATACAGTAAGTTGTTTGAGTTTCAGAGTATTTAGTTTGGTTCTCTTCAACAGGTTTCACAAGGACAAAATGTACCCATTCCAAAGTCTGTTAGCTAAACTGCAGACATATTTGGCTGTTTTTTTTTCTTCTTTTGTTACTTTTAGTACCACTAGATCGCATGTGTCAAACTCAAGGCCCGTGGGCCAAATCCGGCCTACCATAACCGTTTCTGTGGCTCTCTACACCCTAGAACTTCAAGATAACAGTTGTAAGCATGTTGCTCTCAGGTGGTGGGTCCCCATCCCTACACTCCCTGGTCTCTCTGTTAATTGTCTTGCTTATCTCCTCCATTTTGTTGTCCAGGTGTTTGTGATTGTCATGCTGTGTGTTCATGTACCTGTATATAAAGTCAGGGATTTTTTAATTGATAAAGCTCTGTATATGTTGTATAACACAATCATTGTTCCACATTTAATCTATTGTACTGTATTGAGGTTTGGGGAAAAGCGTGCAAAACAATTACAAAGCCTGTTTTTATTTTACAAAAGAGAGCTGTAAGAGTAATCACCAGAAAACATTTCAGTCACCCATCAAACACCTTGTTTCTTCAGCTAAATTTATTGAAATTCCAGGAATTGGTAGAATATAGTATTTTATCAGTTATGTATAGGGCTCATAATAACACATTACCTTTAAATATCCAAAGAAATTTAGACAAAGTTATTACAATCTTAAAGGGACAGATATTCATCAAACCACAATTCAGAACCAGCTTAAAGGGACGGTCTACCTCAATTCAGGGAGTTGGATTGTGGAATGTTCTGGAGAGTGATGTTAAAAATGCAAAATCAATTCATTCATTCATTCATTCATTCAACCTTTATTTATACAGGCTAGCCTCGTTGAGTCACGGGGACTCATTTACAAGAGGGACCTGTCTCACTCACACCAAACAACCATCCACTCTCACACTCACACCTAGGGTCAATTTAGAGTCACCAATCAGCCTAACAAGCATGTTTTTTGGTCTGTGGGAGGAAACCGGAGTACCCGGAGGAAACCCACGCATGCACGGGGAGAACATGCAAACTCCACCCAGAAAGGCCCCGGACCGGGATTTGAACCGGCAACCTTCTCGCTGAGAGGCAGCAGCTCTACCAGTTGTGCCAACGTGCTGCCCAATGTATACATTTAAGAAAAAGGTCTTAAAGGACTTGCTCAAAAACTATATATGATGAAGCTTAGTGTGTTTGTGTATTACAGTTAGAAAAATTAAGTAGAGTTATTCATTTTGTGATGTAGTTTGAAGGTTATCATTGGTTGAACAAACTGTGAAATAAATAAGGGGCAGATATAATAAGATTTCATCTTCTTTCTGCTCCTTTCATTTTATCCTACTTGTATTCTTGTATCTGATGAAACTGTTTTGTATTGTTCTTTTAAAATGAATGAATAAACATCAAATCAAATCAAATCAACGGCCCAGTCAGAGTCCAGAACCTGAACCTGAAACCTTCAGAGAGCTGAGCAGAAACCTCAAAGAACTGAAGCAACAATGGAAAGAAGAGTGGGTCAGAACTCCTCCAGAACCAGGAGAGAGACTGATGAAGTCCTGCAGACTGATGAAGTCCTGCAGACTGATGAAGTCCTGCAGACTGATGAAGTCCTGCAGACTGATGAAGTCAGAGAACCACAGAGGATTCTGCTGCTGAAGGAGGTTCTGTTGGGTCAGAGGCACAAGCTGAGGTTAAATTTTAATGATTTTAGAACTTGTTAAAGATCAGCCATCCAGCTAACTGTCTATCCATCCATCCATTCAGCTAAAAGTCTATTCATCCTTGTATCTGATGAAACTGTTTTGTATTGTTCTTTTAAAATGAATGAATGAACATCAAATCAAATCAAAAATAAGTCTGTATCTCTGTGTTTATCATTGTCCTGGCATTGTCTCCTCCTGTTGCCTCTGTCTCCTGAGTTCCTTGTGATTCCCTGAGTATGTAAGTTTGCTGCCCTGCGGACGCCATTTTGAAGAGTCCTAATGGTGAACTACTTTTTTTAAATCCAGCAGATTTGACCATTTCGTGAAACTCTCAAGCTCAGGAAAACTTGTGCTATAACGTCAGCTATGAAATATATTTTTTCTCAGCAAAGAAATAATTGTTTTACCGTGTTTTGTTGTAAAATCCTGGCTTCTTTGGCCGTCGCGGACGCCATTTTGAAGAGTGCTAATGTGGCGAAATTCTATTTTTAAATCCAGACGCGTCGCGTAGGCCCTGAGAAACATCCATAAGTTCACCCTCCATGTTAAAAAGTCTTCGTCTGACTCTTCGAAAACAAGCAATAAGGCTCCAGAGTAACACACTGGCTGCTAACTGCTAGAGAGAGAGCACACACCAAGAGACTGAGGGGGACGCTTTTTTGTGACGGACCACATCCGGCGCTGCTCGTAAATACGTTATTTCGTTTTTACTGATAGATAAATAGTTATTAGCGGTACTGCATTTTAAATAAAAATAGCATAAATCCACTTATGAATTATAAAACTTAGTCAATCCGCTGTAAAGCTAACAGATTATTTAGCTACGCTAAAAGCGGATTAGCGCAATAGCGCTACCTAGCGGTCGGACGCCCACCACTGCAAATGAGATAGGTTTGTGATTAGAAAAAACAGCATCCTCAAGCTCTAGATTAACCACAGATAAACCATGTGATAAACCATGTGATAAACCAGATAAACCATGTACACTTTCCAAGATAGCGCCACGCACGGTCACCCTGGCATTTTGGTGCGCTTTGTTTTGTCTGTTTTTGTGCGTTATTCCTGTGTCTTCGTACTCCTACACCCGTGAGGAGCTTCTAAACATCAGAACAATAATCCATGAGGATATTACACCAGTTTTTTTGGTGCCTGCAGCAGAAGCAGTGCACTTTTTGGCCAAAACAGTGAGACATCGTCGAAGAGGAAAGCGAGCAGGAGCTCTCGTGAGACTTCGGAAGCGGGGCACCCGCTCGCCTCTACCTGGAATATTCCTCTCAAATGTCCGCTCACTTCCCAACAAAATGGACGAGATAGCGCTGCTGATGAGAAGGAACAGTGACTTTTCCTCCTCCTGTGTGCTGTGTTTCACGGAGACGTGGCTGAATGCACACACCCCCGACGCCGCGCTCCAGCTGGCTGGCTTCCAGCTACTGCGCGCGGACAGAGAGCGCACACTCTCAGGTAAAACGAAAGGCGGAGGAGTCTGCTTCTACATAAACAATGCCTGGTGTTCTGATGTGACAGTGATCTCTGAGCATTGCTCTCCTTCCCTGGAATATCTGATCATTAACTGCAAACCGTTCTACTCTCCACGTGAGTTTTCCTCATTCATCCTGGCCGCTGTTTACATTCCACCGAGCGCTGATGTGCGTGAGGCTGAGAGAGCTCTTGCAGATCAGATAATGAGCGTGGAGCAGTCTTTCCCTGACTCCCTAGTTATAATCCTTGGGGATTTTAACAAAGGAAATATGAGAAATGAACTGCCAAAGTACAAACAGTTTGTCACATGCCCAACCAGAGAGGGGAGCACACTGGATCACTGTTACACCACAGCGAGGGGAGCTTATCGTGCAGTCCCGCGTGCAGCCCTGGGGCTTTCTGATCACGTGATGGTACATCTGATTCCCGCATATAAACAAAGACTGAAACTTTCAAAACCTGCAGTGAGAACATCCAAGAAGTGGAGCAGTGAAGCGGAGGAGGAGCTGCGTGCATGTTTTGAAACCACGGACTGGGAAATGTCCAAGGACTCCACAGAGAGTTTAGATGAGTACACGGACACTGTGACGTCATATATACATTTCTGTGAAGATAGCATCATTCCATCACGAACCAGAGTCATTTTTAATAATGATAAACCCTGGTTCACATCCAAACTCAGACGGCTCCGTCAGCAGAAGGAGGTTGCATTCAGGGAGGGAGATAAAGAGGGCTACAGGCGTGCAAAGTATGGATTTAGCAGGGAGGTGTCAAAGGCTAAATCCAGGTACAACAAACGCCTGGAAGAGCAATTCTCTGCAAATGACTCTGCCACAGTTTGGAGTGGCTTGAAAGAGATCACAAATTATAAGCCCAGATCGCCTCACTCCACAGATGACATCAAACTGGCTAATGACCTCAACAACTTCTATTCACGCTTTGAAACAAAGGACTCACATTCCTCTACCCCCCATACCACTCACACTTGTTTAACCACCTTGGAGATCCCCCCACCCCCTGCTTTCACAGCTACAGAGGGGGAGGTGAACAGGCTGTTCAAAGGGTTGAACACACACAAATCTGCAGGCCCAGATCATGTGACTCCCTCCACCCTGAGGAAGTGTGCTAATGAGTTAGCACCTGTATTTACAGGAATCTTCAACTCTTCCCTGGAGTCATGTCATGTACCAGCCTGTTTCAAGTCCTCCATCATCGTCCCTGTCCCCAAGAAGCCACGCATCACAGGACTGAACGACTACAGACCTGTGGCTCTCACATCTGTAGTCATGAAAACCTTTGAACGTCTGGTTTTATCCCACCTCAAGTCTATCAGCAATCCCCTCCTTGACCCTCTGCAGTTCGCCTACAGAGCTAACAGGTCTGTAGATGACGCCATAAACCTGGCCCTCCACTCCATCCTGCAGCATCTGGACTCCCCAGGAACCTATGCTAGGATCCTGTTTGTGGACTTCAGCTCTGCATTCAACACCATCCTTCCTGCTTTGCTCCAAGACAAGCTCTCTCTGCTCGGTGTACCTGACGCCACCTGCAGGTGGATCACTGACTTCCTGACAGACCGGAGTCAGCGCGTGCGGCTGGGGAAAGCTGTCTCGGACACTCAGACCATAAGCACAGGTTCACCACAAGGATGTGTTCTTTCCCCTCTGCTCTTCTCCCTGTACACCAACTGCTGCACCTCCAGCCATGACTCCGTAAAACTTATTAAGTTTGCGGACGACACCACCCTCATCGGGCTCATCTCGGATGATGATGAGTCTGCGTACAGGAGAGAGGTGGGCCGGCTGGTGACCTGGTGCAGCAACAACAACCTGGAGCTCAACGCCCAGAAGACAGTGGAGATGATTGTGGACTTCAGGAAAGACAGAGCCCCTCTGCCCCCCATCACCTTTAACAACACCCCCATCATCATTGGGGACTGCTACCGGTTCCTCGGCACCACCATCACCCAGGACCTCAAGTGGGAGCCAACCATCAGCTCCCTCATCAAAAAGGCTCAGCAGAGGATGTACTTCCTGCGACAGCTGAGGAAGGCCAAGCTGCCGGCCAAGCTGATGGTGCAGTTCTACACGGCCATCATCGAGTCCATTCTCAGCGCGTCCATCACAGTGTGGTACGCCGGGGCCACTGTCAGGGACAGACACAGACTGCAGCGCATTGTGCGCTCTGCTGAGAAGGTAATCGGCTGTAGTCTCCCATCTCTCCATGACCTGTACGTCTCCAGGACTGTGAGGCGAGCAGGTCGGATCACAGCTGACCCTTCTCACCCTGCATACAGTCTGTTCGAACCACTCCCCTCAGGCAGGAGGCTTCGGTCAATTGGGACCAGAACCTCCCGCCATAAAAACAGTTTCTTCCCCTCTGCTGTCAGACTCTTGAACACTCATAACCATGCTACCTCATAACTTGCCTTGGTCGCTGTATTTTGTATTTGTTCTTTGTATTTTGATTGGGAATCACTGTATCACTGTATTTTGATTGCACCACTCTAATTGCGCTGTTTCTTAGTAGTTTTTGTTCACTGAATATTGTATTGATTGTATTGATGTTTTATGGTTTATGTTTTTTGTGTTTTATGTTTTTATATTTTATGCACCGTTATGCCGAAGCAAATTCCTAGTCTGTGAATCCTGTTCATTGACAATGGCGATAATAAACTGAATCTGAATCTGAATCTGAATCTGAATGAGACAGAACTAGATCCAGTGTGTGGCCCTGCTGATGAGTTGGACCGACAACCTTTTTTTTTTTTACCAGGTTAAAAGAGATTTAGACTATCCTGAACCAAAGTCTTCTCAGGGCAAACATGCAAAGTAAAGTCTCCTAAAATCAAAACACAGTCGTATTTCAAGAATACTGTATTCTAGTCAGGAAGTCCGAGAGTTACGGTGGCCGAGGGGTGCAAACGCGCTGCAAGAAATAAACATGGCTGCAAATTTTAAAAAAACAGCAGCAAATTTTAAAAAACAGCTGCAAATTTTAAGAAACAGCAGCAAATTTTAAAAAACAGCTGCCAATTTTAAACACGGCTGCAAATTTAAAAAAACAGCAGCAAATTTAAAAATACGGCTGCAAAAACCTACAACGGAAGTGCTCCAGACCACTAGGGGCAGTCGAACAAAAAGAGGTATTGACGCAGCGTATCTGTACTTCTTCTTCTGGGTCGATTCTCCCTCGAGATTTGAAACTTCACGGAATTTCATTCATTCAACCTTTATTTATAGAGGTTAAATTACAAGATATAGCTCAAGGTAAGGTTAATAAACTCTGTATTTACGTGTTCGTTCGTTGTGGTTTACAACGAACAGTTGCTAACAGCAGCACAACGATGCTAACAGTAGCTAACGATGTCAGTAGCTAACATGTCAGTCAGTGATGTAATGCTTTAACGTTTCTGTATTCACGTTAATAAAAATAGTATTTATGTGTTAGTTGGCTGTGGTAACGGGTTATTCATCATTATCATGCAAAGTAACCAGCTAGCTGCCACAGATAGCTAAACTCTACAGTGCTGCTGCCTGTCAGTAATGTTTTTTTTATGCCTTAATATTCTAGAACACTCTAAACAGATAAACTAAAGGGTCAACGTTTATAGTCTCCCTTTTTGTCTTGTACAATCTGTACATTATCTTTATTTTGCTCTGTAGGCCAAGATACATTTTAAATATTTTCATAAAGTTATGGAAACCAGTTATGTCATTAGGCTATAGACCATTTTAGTCCTTTCTGCTGAATTGTTCAAAATTAATTCTAATTTTAGTTTGTTGTAGGTCTCAGTTCTGGCTGAATCTGATGAATGATCTGAGGGAGAGACATCTGTTTAGTGGCAGTAAATAAAGTGCAATGAATTAAGTCCAATAAAGTACATACTGGTACATTTAAAAAAAAGAAGCTAAACAATAAATAAGCAGCCATGTGTTAATCCATGTGTTAATATGTGACTTTTTATTCTAATAATTTCTGTGATTTTTAAATTCTTCATTTCCAAACGACTGAAGAAATGTTAACATATGACTGAATTATGTGTACTGTGCATATTTTACTCTTAGGTTT
Organism: Garcialebias charrua; assembly: GCA_038048925.1. Taxonomy (NCBI): domain Eukaryota; kingdom Metazoa; phylum Chordata; class Actinopteri; order Cyprinodontiformes; family Rivulidae; genus Garcialebias; species Garcialebias charrua. The sequence goes on from JBBPBX010000503.1 coordinate 95,842, forward strand.
TTTGGAACTGACTGGGAACAATCTCCCAGGAGGAATTGGGACAGTTAATGAGTATGACCGAGTCAAACTACAGTGAATGTGGCGATGACCATCTTCAGGCACAGTTTGAGGACCTCCAGAGAGAGTGGCTTGTTGCTTCCATTGACCTGGGAATCCTGTGTGGAAAACTACATAACACTGAAAAACATGGCAGAATTGTAAATAAATGTGAGTTCAACTTTAATTGTATCAAACAACCACAATGTTACAGTTTCACAACTTTCACAGAACAGGTTTCACATGTTGACAGCAGCCTTAAAAGGTTAACATCCAAATTTGTGTGTTGTTATACTGTACTTGCACTTAAAAAAGTCCAAATGCAGGAGAGTTTTGTATACCAAAGTCCATGTCATTTTTGAACTGATAATTTGTCTTGGACATTGGTATTTTTATTGTGTTTGCACAGGTGCTGCTGACTGGAAAGCGAGATGTTGACTGAAACGTCAGTTTGGGTTGTGGCTGAAGTCCGGACAGAGGCCGCGTGTTTAATCCAGTGACAAACATCATGATGTCCTTGAGTGAGAGCCCTGTTGTCATAAAAAGGAAGTAATGAGTTGGATATGCACATTACAGTACTCGATATTGTGTCAAACCTGTCGCTTTATTGATCACAAAAGAGTCAGCAGGTTCAACATATCGAGGGCTATTGTTTGGGAGGGAGCTGTCAGAGGTTTCAGGCGTTCCTCATATTCAGAATTCATAATACACGAGTTGATCTGATTGAACCTTTCATTATTAATGACTGTGTTTATGCCTTTGGTTTTATTCTTATTTGACTCGCAATCTGATCTAATTTAGTATTTCATTCCTTCAGACTGTTTATAACATTTGTTGTTTTTTTGTTGTTGCTATTTTTGTTACTATTTCATGATTTAAACATTTTTTTTTCATTGTTTCTAATTACAGTAGTGTTTTATGCTTTTAGTCAAATTTTTTTGTACCTACTTGGAAAACCACAATACATGAGCATTTATTTATTTGCAGAAGGCAATGCTGCTGTGCCTGTGGAGGACATTTTGATGTTTGCAACTGGGCTGTCATCACTTCCCCCATCTGGCTTGGAACCACTGCCACAAATAAGAGTTCCTGGATGACTCTCCATTCTCAATGGCAAACACATGTTCAATCCTGCTGAAATTACCATTCCTGGATTCATAGTTTGTTTAAGTTACAAATGGACTTTGGAATTCAAAATAGTCCAGGATTTTGTTGTATATAAAACAAATGGGTCAGTGTTTCACAATTGCAGTCCACAGTGACGACTGCCCTTAATGTTTTAATGCTTCCCCGCTTCAGCATACCTGATTTCAATTAAGAACAGATGAACAGGCTTTTTTAAACTGTATTCATCTTGAGTCAGGTGTGTTAAAGCAGGGAAACATCCAAAACATGGAGAGAAGTGTGCCAGTATTGGAAAAACACTGCCTAGAGCGTGGACTCTAGATTTTTTTTTAATAGTTTGAAATTGCTGTGGAATGTGAGCATGTTTTTTTGGGGGGTGGGTGTTCTTCAGACAGCATATGGACATTTGTTTTTCATCTATTTAATTTCATTATTTTATTTGCATGCCCCTCTGACCATCAACAGCACCGCAGTGGAGAGAGTGGACAGCACCAAGTTCCTGGGAGTGCACGTCTCAGAGGACCTGTCCTGGAGCAGGAACACTGCATCACTGGCCAAGAAGGCTCACCAGCGTCTCTACTTTCTCCGCAAGCTGAAAAGGGCTGGAGCTTCAACCCCCATCATGTGCACCTTCTACAGGGGTGCCATAGAAAGTGTCCTGACCAGCTGCATCACTGTGTGGTTTGGTGCATGTACTGCATCCTGCCGCAAGAGCCTCCAGCGCATCGTGAGAGCAGCTGAGAAGATCGTCGGCACCTCCTTGCCCTCACTGCAGGACTTACACAGCAACCGCCTCACTCGGAAAGCCCACTGCATGGCAGGTGATCCCACACACCCACTACACAGCCGCTTTAGACTGCTGCCATCAGGGAGGAGACTGAGGAGTCTCCAGGCTCGAACCAGCAGACTGAGAGACAGCTCTGTTCATCAGGCAGTCAGGATGCTAAACACTCTGCCTGCTCTGCCCCCCTCCCATTTGAACTGCCTTAACACTAAAACTTTCTCACACATTACCACTCAACACAAAGATTTTAACACTGGACTCTGTGTCATCAAACGGGTTATTCACTAAACTCTCGGTCATGTGCTCATACAGTTTGCACTACTTCTCATACTTGCACTAATGTTTGTATTACATCACTGCCTATAATCATAATACTGTTTACATTCTCTGTTTACATTTATTAATACTGTTTACTTTTATTACTACTGCTTACATGTAATTACTACTGTTTACATTTACACTACTCTAATATCTACACCACTGCTGGTACATATACAGTGTGCTCTGAACGGTCTTATTTAGGGATGCCCAATGTGCCTTACTGCATATGCCACTTTTTGCCTCTATAACAACATCAACTACTACCTCATACATATACTGTGTACATTAACTCATACGCTGCTTTGCCACTTTGCAAATGTCAATGCTAGAAACCTTTAGTTTATTTTAGTTATACTTTTTATACTCTTTTTTTATACTAGTATGCAAAAACTCAGGACAGTATTATGTTCATTAAATGTTTAATGTTTTAGTTTTAGAGTTGGTGTAAATTTTCATACTCTTATACCACTATGCAAAAACTCAGGACAGTGTTAGTTTTACTATTTTATGCTTATGTCTATTATTATATGTTTCAGTGTTTCAATGTTTAGATGTTTACTGTTGCACCGAGGGACTGAGAGAAACGCAATTTCGGTCCTGTGTATGTCCTGTACAGTACATATTGCAGATCTGACAATAAAGTTGACTTTGACTTTGACTTTGACTTTGACTTATTTCACACTTTTAAATATTGATGCTGTGGGTGACGAGTTGTGTACATGTTCCACCACCATTACAATAAAACCTCCCTTCAATTTATAGCTGAGCAATTTATTTTAGTTACAGATACAGTTCAGTTGAAGCCTCTCAGTGTTCTGGCTTCTGTAAATTATTGTACTCTATTTAAAAGTCCAAGTAATCTTGTATGTCTGGATCCCCACATGGAGCTCTTGTCAGATGAGCCCAGATGAGTCTCTGGACTGGAGCCAAACCTGTTAAAAAGAACATATGATTACATTTACATGTATGATGAAAGGAGAATAAATACTGTACCACCCGTCACCAATTTATTACCTGTGTGGTAAGTAGTAGAGCTCGTTTGGCACTCCTCCTGGACATGATGCTGTTCTGGAGCGGCGTATCCTGTGACTGTTCAACAGTCTCACACACTCATCCAAGTCTCTCTGAAGAACATCACCAAAACAATATGTCAGCAGACACTGGTGCTCGTGACTCCCGTGAAGAATCCAGCTTCTCAAAGATCTGCAAATAGCTCCATCCAGAACTGACACCAACAGAAATCAAGTTATTTTCAGTATATCCATGTTTGAATTATGGTTACAGTACAGTACTGTACTTGTAATTAAATTAGTTTATGAAGACCACTTACCTTCCCTTTCTGAATATGGACCACCAGGACTCAATCCTCTGGTTGGTTATGGAGGAGCCATACATGTGGCTGGATGCTGGATGGAGGCAGCGTTGTGATCTTTTTATTATTGGATCAACATGGCACACTGCAATAACAACGTGTTCATGACTGTGCCATGTTTGTTAGGTGGTGAGAGAGATGAACAACACAAGAAGAAAACAAAAAGATGAATTATTAATCGCATCAGAACATGGACATGGTTTGACATATAGCTTTTAATTTAATATTTAAAATGCTATTCTAAACAACAGTGTTGTAAGATGTCAGAGATTAGATTTTAATTAAATATTTAAAATGCTATTCTAAACAACAGTGTTGTAAGATGTCAGAGACTTGAATAGATAAACATTTACAGCACTGACACAGCAGCAGTGTACAGTTTAGCTACCTGTGGCTGCTAGCTACATCAGAGGCTGTTTCCTTACACAGTTACAGAATAGTAAGTTGATAATGATAATTAACATTATCACAGCCAACTAACACGTAAATACAGAAAGTAAACGTTTAAGCATTACATCACTGACAGGCAGCGTTGGCTATTGTGGCTAAAGTTGCAGCAATGATGGATAACATTACCACAAATAACAAACACGTAAATACAGAGTTTATTAACCTTACCTTAAGCTATATCTTGTAATTTAACCTCTATAAATAAACGTTGAATGAATGAAATTCCGTGAAGTTTCAAATCTCGAGGGAGAATCGACCCAGAAGAAGAAGTACAGATACGCTGCGTCAAGACCTCTTTTTTGTTCGACTGCCCCTAGTGGTCTGGAGCACTTCCGTTGTAGCTTTTTCCATTTGCAGACGTATTTTTAAATTTGCTGCATTTTTTTTTTATTTGCTGCTGTTGTTTAAATTTGCAGCCGTGTTTAAAATTTGCAGCTATTTTATAAAGTTTGCAGCTGTTTTTTAAATTTGCAGCTGTTTTTTAACATTTGCAGCTGTTTTTTAAAATTTGCAGCCGTGTTTAATTTTTTGTAGCGTTTATCTCTTCTTGCAGCGCGTTTGCACCCCTCGGCCACCGTAGAGAGCAGAGGCGGCCGCCACTAGAGGGCGCTAGGGGCGCCGCCCCTCCTTTGAGCTGCAGCTCTTCTTCTTCACCATTTGAAGATTTACTTTTTTTTTTTATAAAAGTGAAATAATAAAATAAAAATATTTCGAAATGCATGCATATATGTTTTTAGTTGTGTAGGATAAATATTTTATGAGTAATGATTGTTTCAAAAAACGTTTTGTGATTGTGACGTACTTCCGGTTTCCCGCTGGACGCCGCCTGAGGCATTTTCCATTGAATCTAATTAACTAGCGACCGCTAGATGTCGTATTTTATGTGTCCCATCTATCCAAAACTATTGGACTGTACAGGTCGCATTTTCCGTCGCCCTCGAGCCTGGACTCGTCTGTTATCGCCACGGATCGCAGCACTTCCGGTTCGACCCGAGGAAGGGGGGGGGAGCGGGGGATTCTCTGTTTACATCTTCAGAGCTCCTCACACGGTCAACTAGCGACGTTTAAACAGCAGTAATTCTTAATGGTGCTTTTCTACACAGGTAAGCAAGTAATAATTAGTGACTTTAATGAATCTCTAAGCACACATGAGCAAAGTTTGAGCTGTTCTCATCTGTGTGCTGACGTGGTGTCGTGTGTTGCTATCAGTCACACAGCTAGCTACTAGCTTATGAATGTTGTGGTGTTTCTTTATCTAATGCTTATTACTATTCCTGACTGATATGGCTCTCAACTAGATGTTACAAAAGTGTTTTCTAAACACCCTGATGCATGCTCAATAATCCAGGTAGAAAAATCTAAAAAAGCTAAGTCTGGTCCTCTGGACATTCAAAATTTGAATGTCCAGAGGACCAGACTTACCGGTAGCTTTTTTAGTGTTTTCTAAACGTTATGTGTTTAATATTATGACTATCAGGTGTTTATGTATTAATGTTTTGATTATCAGATGTTCGTGTGTTAATATAATGATTGTCAGTTGTGTGTTAATGTTATGATTATCAGATGTTCATGTGTTGTGTTAATATTATGAATATCAGATGTTCATGTGTTAATGTTATGATTATCAGATGTTCATGTTTTTAACTCAAGCTTGTGTACAAAAGTTGAGCTGAAGTCTGTTAAATATCAGACAATATAAACTTTTATATTCACCAGATGTCTGCTATATCAATCACCTTTATTTTTCCAGGTAGAGATGGAGATCTATTTTACAAGGGTGACCTGGTCAAGTGGTCAGCAGCACACGTCACATGGTAATTGACAATAAGCATTTGCATTTACCAAAAAAGATGGTTTTATGAACCTGTTTGTAGCAGCCCTTAAACATTTTTCTTCCACTGTACAGGAGGACATGGCAGGAGGTGATGATGAGGGGATCCTCTGGTCCAGCCTGGATGTTTCTGAGAAGTGGAGTCGCCACTGCACGGTACCCAAATACTGTAATAATACCAGTGGTGGAGAAAGTACTCAAACACTGTACTTAAGTAAAAGTACAAATAAACAGACAAAAATTTACTCTAGTAAAAGTAGAAGTACCATATTAATATTTTTACTTAAGTAAAAGTAAATAAGTACTTGCTTTTAAAAATACTTAAAGTATTAAAGTAAAAGTACTTGCTGAATGTATTAACTAATGCAATGGTCTACAATACCATTAAGTGTGCGTACTGTATGCATATTTTCTGTAATACATTAATAGTGTTGAGCCATTTTAATGAACAATGCTGCAGATAATGCATGTTTTTATTGTGTTTACTCTGTGACACAGTTCACACTTGGACTTTTGATTCTGTGTGTCAGAATTTCAGTGATGAGTTAAATACCATTAAGCAAAATAAGAAAGAGGAATGATTATACCTTTGAAAGTTTTTATTTAACACAAAATAAAACCAATGTGTCATTTTAACTGCAGTAAACACATTTAAGTAAAAGTTGTCTGTTTGAAAAAAGGAGCATTAGACACAACTAACAAAGGAATAGATCACTTCAACTCGTTTGTCATCAACTCTAGTTAAAATATTGTCTAGTCAATCTTGTAATGGATCAACAATGAACAATACTTTAACTTCCTGACAACATTTTCAAAACTTGGACCTGAGTGTCGAGACATTTGGAGAAATCTCTTGTCTCCTAACATCCCATGAACTGACACATTTTAATATTGCAGCAAGAATTTCTTGTTCAAGTTCAGAAGAAGTTGGTTTTCAAAGTTTTTGAGTCCATGTCTGGCTCTTTAGGGAGAGAGAATCTGTCCTGCTGTACTGAACAGTCTTTCAATAGTCTTTCAATAATAGTCTTTCACTTTTGTGTTGTTGTTATTTCTTCACAGCTCACAGCTCACATCGTGGACTTTCCTCATGGAAGGACGTGTGTCCACTCTGTCCTGCCTCTGTCGTCCAGGACATCAGTCCTGCCTGTCTCTGGTGTCCTTCCATCTGCCTCCATCCATCACCTGTGTCAACACCTTCTGCATGTATGACTGCTGCAAAAACAAACAAAAAAACACCTGTTCTGATGGACAGAACTGCTCACATCAGGACCACACCACTGAGCCCACACCTGGCCTAAAATGCTCCCATCATTCATGGTTGAGCACTGGCTAAGCAGTTCCATCTGATCCAGGTTTGAACTTGAGAAAAACATCAGTGTCTACCTACACTTCAGTCAAAGTAAGGACATTTTGTTTCCTTGTTTCCTTTTTCTGCTGCTTCTAGCTTTTTTTAGAGTTCATGGACTTTTTCATGCACATGGACTGCACACAAACACCACATGGACTGCACTGGTTTCAAAAACATGATGGTTGCATGGATGTGATTTTCGGCTGATTTGGTGCTGATTCATGTCAATAAGCTGGTGCTGCTGCTGCTGCTGGATGGATGGATGAATGGATGGGAGTTCCTGCTGATTTGCTGGATTTTGATGTTAACAGCTCCTGCTCAAAGAGAAGTGTTCATGTTTCATGGTTGAACTCATTTGCAGATTATGGCTGAGAACTGTTCAGGAAGAGATTTGTACTGTACAGTATTTTGTATGCTTTGTCTGTGCTGGAAAAAACATTACAGTACTATACCTGTACAGTACATGCTGTATTGGTTTTGTGTGTTTATGGATGAATGTGTGGTATAATGTGTTATCTAAGTGTTTGTAAATAATGTTGTGTGCATGTTTATAGCACAGGATGTCCGCTTGTTCAGTCTCATGCCGTTAAATGTGTGTGCGTCGCTCCGTTAACGGTATAGCCGCGACCTACGTCAGAAATGCGGACCTACGACAGGCACTTGTTTTTGGTCCGCGAGATACGGCAGAATCGACCTAAGTCACACTCGTAGGTCCGGATCCCTGACGTAACTCGAGGATTCCCTGTATAGCCCCCCCTGGTGAAAATGTCACGAGCCGCCACTGGTAGAGAGTTCACTGATGAAGCCTCTGGTGGTTTTAGGTGATCTGTAGATCACAGCACACAACAGGGGGTTGGAGTGGCCCAGTTCAAAATGCAGCAATTTGAAGGTCTGAAAAGCTGTTGCCTATACAGGGTATCTGCGGGATTGTAAAAGGTATTAAAAGGTAGTAAATGAAATTAACACAAATTAAGGCCATTAAAAAGTATTAAAAAGTAATAAACGTCATCTGACGAGGTATTAAATTTTTTTAAACCTACACAACTATATTTTTCTTGTTCTGTCGTCTAAAAAAAGGTATGTGAATTTATTTATCTTTTCTAATTTTATGTTCCGAGTAGGACCTTAGCTAAAACAATGACGTCATATCGTCAGTCAGTGTGCGCACGCACCTACAGCTGCGCGAGGCTTATCATGTCTGTAAAAAGAAACAGGAAAGAGGATTGCGGCTTTATCCTCCGACATTTAACAAGAAATGTACCTAAACAATTGTTTGTTAGCTCGAAATTATAGCAAAGGTGTGTCTCAGTCTAACGTTTTCTTAATAAATGTACTTTAATGGTTAAATCGGCTTTATTATTAAAAAAAAGTTTTGCTGCCTGTGTGTACCATGATCGTTCAGTGGTGAGAACAGGAAAAAGCAGCGCGGCTTGTTTCGGCGACATTTAACAAGAAAAATACCTAAACAATTATTTGTTAGCTCGAAATTATAGCAGAGGTGTTTTTATGTCTATCATTTTCTTAATAAATGCACTTTAATGGTTGAATTAGCTGCATTTCGCCGGGGCGGTGCATCTGGCTGCTGGATTGAAGATTCCAAGCAGAGAGGTTGGGAGGTTATGGCAGGCCGATTGAGTCATTAATAGCTAGTGAAGATTCTTAGTCATCCAGGACATGGTGAATTCTAAAAAGAGCAAGAAAAAAAAAACAATAAAGTATAGTATAATAGTATAATAAATAGTATAATAAATAAAGTCCAGTTGCTTTTGTCTTGAACTTTTTTTAATTTGTCATTATAGGTACGTTTTCCTATTACATGATACAACAGCCAACAGCATGACATATACTATACTATGGAACCATCAATTACTGCTGTTTTTTTTTTTTTTCAGTCAGAATGTATGGAAACGGTCATATTTCAGTCAAATGGTTTATAAATATGTCACTTCGGCCTATGAGTTGCAAGGCATGTAAATTATGCAAAAAACTGCGACTTACAGGATGAAAAATATGGTAGTTATTATTTTTCTCCCTCTCTTTTTGAATTGTGCATGTACATGTGTATTCAGTGTTGAATTATTTTAACTTAACTGTTCTGTTTGCTGAGGCAAAAACTCGGGCGTGGGAGGAGTTCGGAGAGGCCATGGAGAATGACTTCCGTACGGCTTCGAGGCGATTCTGGTCCACCATCCGGCGTCTCAGGGGGGGAAAGCGGTACGCGACCAACACCATTTATGGTGGGGATGGCGTGCTGTTGACCTCAACTCGGGATGTTGTGAGTCGGTGGGCGGAATACTTCGAAGACCTCCTCAATCCTACTGGCACGTCTTCCACTGAGGAAGCGGAGCCTGGGGATTTTGGGTCGGGCTCTCCAATCTCTGGTGCTGAGGTCGCCAAGGTGGTTAAAAAGCTCCGTGGTGGCAGGGCTCCGGGGGTGGATGAGATTCGTCCTGAGTTCCTTAGGGCTCTGGATGTTGTGGGGTTGTGTTGGCTTACGCGACTCTGCAATATCGCGTGGACATCGGGGGCAGTTCCCTTGGATTGGCAGACTGGGGTGGTGGTTCCCCTATTCAAAAAGGGGGACCGTAGGGTGTGTTCCAACTATAGGGGGATCACACTCTTAAGCCTCCCTGGTAAGGTCTATTCAGGGGTTCTGGAGAGGAGGGTCCGTCGGATAGTCGAACCTCGGATTCAGGAGGAGCAGTGTGGTTTTCGTCCTGGTCGTGGAACACTAGACCAGCTCTACACCCTCAGCAGGGTCCTGGAGGGTGCGTGGGAGTTTGCCCAACCAGTTTACATGTGCTTTGTGGACTTGGAGAAGGCATTCGACCGCGTCCCTCGGGGGGTTCTGTGGGGGGTACTCCGGGAGTATGGGGTACCAGGCCCTTTGATATGGGCTGTTAGGTCCCTGTACGACCGGTGTCAGAGCATGGTCCGCATCGCTGGTAGTAAGTCAGGCTCGTTTCCGGTGAGAGTTGGACTCCGCCAAGGTTGCCCTTTGTCACCGATTCTGTTCATAACTTTTATGGACAGAATTTCTAGGCGCAGCCAAGGTGTTGAGAGGATCCGTTTTGGTGGCCTTAGAATCGCTTCTCTGTTTTTTGCAGATGATGTGGTCCTATTGGCTTCATCAGATCGTGATCTACAGCTTTCGCTGGAGCGGTTTGCAGCTGAATGTGATGCGGCCGGGATGAGGATCAGTTCCTCCAAATCCGAGGCCATGGTCTTGAGCCGGAAAAGGGTAGCATGCCTTCTCCGGGTCGGGGAGGAGGTCCTGCCCCAAGTGGAGGAGTTTAAGTATCTCGGGGTCTTGTTCACGAATGAGGGAAAACTGGAGCGTGAGATCGATAGGCGGATAGGTGCAGCGTCCGCAGTGAAGCGGGTGCTGTACCGGTCTGTCGTGGTGAAGAGAGAGCTGAGTCAAAAGGCAAAGCTCTCAATTTACCGATCGATCTACGTTCCCACCCTCATCTATGGTCATGAGCTTTGGGTTATGACCGAAAGAACGAGATCTCGGATACAAGCGGCTGAAATGAGTTTTCTCCGCAGGGTGTCTGGACTCTCCCTTAGAGATAGGGTGAGAAGCTCAGTCATCCGGGAGGGACTCGGAGTAGAGCCGCTGCTTCTCCACATCGAGAGGAGCCAGTTGAGGTGGCTCGGGCATCTGGTTAGGATGCCTCCTGGACGCCTCCCTGGTGAGGTGTTCCGGGCATGTCCCACCGGGAGGAGACCCAGAGGAAGACCCAGGACACGCTGGAGGGACTATGTTTCTCGGCTGGCCTGGGAACGCCTTGGGATTCCCCCAGAGGAGCTGCTCCAAGTGGCTGGGGAGAGGGAAGTCTGGGCCTCCCTACTTAGGCTGCTACCCCCGCGACCCGACCCCGGATAAGCGGAAGAAAATGGATGGATGGATGTTCTGTTTTCAAGTTTACAGTTTTTCATTTGCCATTAGAGATATGTTATGTGTAGGAACAATTAAACTTTTTCTCTTGGGTTAGATTTAAATAACAAATAGGTCAGTGCTTTTATTGAGGCAAGAAGCAAATTGATGTACTGTATCCAGTAATTGTTATAAAACTACATTAACTGCCAAAGTTTAGGAAGAAAATGACAGTAATCTATCACTTTGTAATTAGTTGCTCTAAACTGAAGTACAACAGGTTGCCGCTACGGTTAGAGCTCAGTGCCGTGATGGTATTAAAAAATATTTTGATGGTATTAAAAAGGTATTAAAAGGTATTAAATTCAACTCTGGAATTTCTGCATATACCCTGCTATAACAGTCTGCAGTTCCAGAGTTTTTTAAAAACATCCAAAACTCCTCCACCGTTTCCAGACAGCCTGGGAGTGTTAAAAATGAACAATCCACCGGCAAAAGTTCAGAAAAAACAGATAACTTATCAGGAGGAAGCCAAGTTTCTGTGAGAAACATGAAATCCAGTCCATTTGGGCAGAAAAAGTCATTCATGATGAAAGTCTTACTTGTCAGAGACCTTACGTTTAATAAAGTGAGTCTTGTTGTACCAGCAGCTGGAGGAAGGATTGAGTATGGAACGCAGATCAGCTGCTTCAGGTTGTTTTCTTCACGCCCTCGCTCGCCGGGGAAAATACAGCTTTGCACGTGCGTACGTCCACCGTGTGGACCTGGATGAAACGCCTCGATCCGGGAGCCATCTCAAGGTCGGTGGGAGAAACAAGCGAGTTGACAGGGGATGGAACAGCTGATAGACCCGAGTTGGTTTCATTCCTCTGGAGACGGTCGGAGCTACAATAGCTTCATGCTCGCCCGCTATGCACAGTAGAGCCGGGCACCTGAAGTAGCAGGGAGTCCGCGAGGCATCTAGGTAGAGGATTTACTGTCTGTTAGTCAACAGCAAAGGAACGTGCAAGGCTAGCTCTGAGCCTCACAAGATGGCCAGCACGTCTTCCGCGGCGCCGGGAGCGATGGTTTCGGGCGGGCAGGAAGGTAGCGCACTGAAGGTAACCAGGGACGCTCGCGAGTAGCGGTGGAGACGGTCCAGAACCTTGGTTAAAGCCACAGAAAGAGGTGAGATCTTCAATGAAAAATAGCAAATTTATGAGTTGCAAACGATCATACACCAGCAGTGAGTTGATCTCATTGAAGAAAAACTACAAAAATAGTTTTAAAAAAAAGAAAACAATCAATGAGGACAGAGGTGAACGACAAGCCACTAGTGTCGGCTGTGTTGAAGGTGACTCACCCAGATATGTTAAGGACCTTCATTTTTAAGTCACATCCTTATCTCACCTTGTAACTTGCCCAACTTAGCAGCCAGGGTTGGGTCATCGCTCACAAAGGAACTTACATTCACGCTCGCTCACCTCTGTTGTAGAATGGCTATTCTTACTGATCTGGTTGCTTTTAGAATCTAGGAACAACATTCCAGGATGTTGTTTATATTCAAAGCTAAGAAAACCTTTAAATACCTCCCTATTTTATTAAAGTTGAACCAAGCATCCCAAATCCATGAACATAAAGAGTTGAAATGATAGACCAGAATTTTATCATTTATGCTTTGCTTTTATTCAATGATTTGCCAGGGAACAGCGTTATCAGAACAATTCAATACATACGGTGGCCGAGGGGTGCAAACGCGCAGCTAAAACAGAACAGCATGCTGCAAAAAGAAAACAGCGTTCCAAAAGTTTAAACACGCATCAAAATGAAAACAACAACGTTCCAAAAGTTGAAACACGCATCAAAATGAAAACAACAGCGTTCCAAAAGTTGAAACATGCATCAAAATGAAAACAACAACGTTCCAAAAGTTGAAACACGCATCAAAATGAAAACAGCGCTCCAACAGATGAGGCGCTCTGCAAAAGATAAGTCGCGCTCCCAAAGGGGACGACCTGCAAACAGAACGAGCTGCAAATAAGAAAAGCTGCAACGGAAGTGCTCCAGACCACTAGGGGCAGTTGAACAAAGAACAAATCATAAAGCATATTATAGTTTTCGGAATGGCAATAGTTATTTGTGTATTTTAACTTATTTATTTTTGAAGAATATTTTACACTTCATCGAAACTATCCCGTTGTATTTATGTTAATAGTGTGCGATAGAGAGGCAATTTCCAAGCTCTGATGAGCTGAGTTAGGGATTCTTGGTCCTCGAGAGTCAATGGTCTACTGAGAGGGATTCTACTGTGTCTTGTAGGAACAGTCATGCTCTTGGAGCCCCAGGAGTGAGTTGTAAAGCCCTTAAATCTCACAAAGTTCTTTACTCAGCAAACAAGACCTTTTTCCCAGCAACTATAATCAATCTAAATGGTACTCAGTTGGTGAAATGGCTTTAGAACAACAGGAGTTAGGATGGTGCTCTCTATAATTTACCCACTTTACTTGTTAATAGTTTACACACTATTTTCTTGTATACATTTTCATATAGAGCATTACCAGGGTGTCGCTTACCATTTCAGTCAATGGACCTCTTCAGTTAAGTAAGTGATGTTTTTTTCTTCCTAGGTCCTATAAGAATTCACTCTTTAGACTCAAGAGCAACCCTGATTCAGGAAAATATGGTCTGGCAATCAGCCCAGGCTGAAGTGAAAAAGAAAAGCTCATATCTTGATTAAAAATAAGCTCTCTTCTTGGGCTGCCTAATTCTCACAGGTAGCTTCTTGAGGTCAGTTTGATGTTGCTCTACTCACGTCGACTCTTCGGTCTGCTTCAGCCCACTTTAAGCTGAAAAACAACTTATACAGCAAGCCCTCGAGTTACGTCAGGGATTGGGACCTACGTGTGTGACTTAGGTCGATTTTGTCGTACCTTGTGGACCAAAAACACCTGCCTGTCGTAGGTCTGCGTTTCTGACATAGGTCGCGGCTATACCACTAACGGAGCGCCGCACACATATTTAATGGCATGAGACTGAACAAGCAGACATACTAGGCCATGAACATGCACAGAACTGTACAGTAAATGAATACAGTACTGTACTGTACAATAAATAAAAAATATAATGTCTTACTTTGAGTAAATAACGTGTTGTACTAGATTGACTCACACTGACATCCTCACTCACTCCTCTGCTCTGCTGCCCGAGTCCGACGTATTCCTCCAGTAAACTAGAAGACAAGTTAAACATAGCATGAGGGTGCAGTGTCATGCATGCTGTTCCCCCACAACTTCATCCAGTATCAGGGAGTGTGTCCTCTCCAGAGCTCACCTGTTCCATCTGTGCTGTTGCTGTTCATGGTGTCACAAACCTCTGCGTGCGTGGTCCCAGTTCCAGCCTCTGAGGTATAATCAGCAGGGTTGAAAGTTCTGGTGAAGAAAGTCAAGCAGAGGTAAAAGTCAATATACAGTATGAAGCTTTTTTGCCCCCAAATTTGAGTTTAACACAAATGATCCCATTCAATTCAAATTTTGACACAGACTGTACAACTAAGATCATAAATATCTTTCTTTGAAATTGTATGTTAAAGATCCACAAAGTGGCTCACATTTGTAAAGTGGAAAGAAAATTATACATGATTTTAAGGTTTGTATTTATTTTAATGAACTGAAAACTGTTTTGAGCACAAATGTTCACCCCCTTTAAATCAGAGAGTAACTTCTAGAAGCAGGGCTGTGAGTGTGTTCTTTAGATTAAAGGAGAAATGAAAAGTGTTTTTAAGCTAATAGTAGTCTAATGAAAAGCATAAAATAAGCTTGTTGAGAAAATTTCACAAGTCAAAAATGTCATCCTAACTCAAATTTAGACTTTGCAAAGTGAAAAAATTCTCATCTGGTGTTTTTGACCCCCCTCCCTCTGCTTGCTCTCCGTCCCCTGAATATGACATAGGCAGTGCAATGGTCGTCCCTCATACAGTAATATTAGTGTGTGTATCTAGTATTTTTTCAACTTTCATCATTTTGTAAACCGCCCCCTAGCTTATAGACTGTAGTTATGTTATCATTCACAAGAGTTTGTATATATTTTTTTGTTTATGTAGTGTTTTGTAGTTCTGTTTGTGTTAATAAAAAAAAAATCTAGTAGTGGACAAAAAGGTTTCAGTGTGTAGCAATTAGGGATGCAGCAAAAAAAATCTATTTTTTAAAGAATCAAGATTCTTAGTCCTGGCGATTCAGAATCGATTCTAAAAGCCCCAAAATAGATTTTAAAACTTTTTTAAAATTTTATATTGTATTTTTACCGCTCCTGTGCATTCGGCCGCTGTAGAATTTTGGCCGTGTAGGGCCACCGTAGTTAGTTAGCCAGGCAGCTCCCAATGGAGCCTGCTAGCAAGGAGGGAGACCCTGCATGTTTCAACTTGCTCCTTCATCTTTAAAAATCATTTTAGATCCTACTATGTTCTGTGGAATACAGAGCTTAACAAGACATTGGTAACTGTTTCAGGACATTTTCAACACCCCCACTTCCATGTTAGCATACGGCGCTAGCATGCTAACGTTAGCATACGGCGCTAGCATGCTAACGTTAGCATGCGAAGGCTATTCGTATTTCCAGGATAGAAATGCCCATTAATGCACTAAATCACCAAACTGTTTTTGACAAACTTAAGTGATATCCTTCAGATTCAAAAAAGTCTTCTGCTTCCATTTTAAATGACAGACAAGAGGACAGTAATGATGGGTTTATAGCTTCAGTGTTATTGTAAGATAGCAAAGGAGGTCTTAATTGTGTCATAAAAGTGCGTCCAGAAAATTACTACAGAAATCACTGCACTTCGGCATGTAGCAGGAAAAATGTAAAAAAACTATTTCTTTAAGCTACTGACTTGAAAAAAGCATACTAAGTATGTTTATGTGTGTTGTTTACTATATGAAATTCTTGTTATATCGATTTTTTCAGATTTGATTACATTTCTCCTTTAAAGTAAAACTGGGTTAAAAGTAACACAACCATAAAAGAAGAACAATGCATGCAGCAAATAACCCACTGGGGACAAGCAAGACCAAACAACTGTTTACATATTCTTAAAGTGTAGCCAATTCCATCCTATTTTTATTTAATAATTAATTACCATCTTAGCTAACTCCACATTTATAACGTGGGGTTACTGAACAAACAATCTTAAAACTGTCATCTCTGAACAATCCTAGCTTCACCCTACACAAACTGTGAGGTTTTCAGCTTTCTTCATGGACCTGACACAGAGCCCTGACAACAGCTTCACAGCTGTCTCCTGAGTTTTGCATGAAACTGAGAAGAGCAGCATGTTTGTAGAATGATCACAAAATATGAGCCGTTTTGTTTAAGTGTGGAAACGCTGTTTCTATAACGTGAGTACACAAAAAAAGATTGCGTTGCTAATAGGCTAACGTTAGCCGCTAACAGGTAGCAACAACACAACAATCAAACTAACGTTACTTACCCTCGTAGTTGTGCAGGAAACTTGAGATATACAATTTAAATCCCTTGTTAGTTTGCTTGTCGGAGCAAGGGACCAGGCATACGATACAAAGAACATCGTAGATACTTATCTTGGGCAGCTCTTGTAAACATTTAGACAGCACTGTTTTCACTGAGAACGGGGCTTAGACGGAAACTGGAATGCCGACTTCTTGTCAATGCGGAAGTGATTCACGACGCTTGTGCACAGAGCCTATTCTCAAAATGTGAGGAGACATTCTATCCTTCTCGGAAAGTCCCTTCCTGCTCAACTGTTCATGTCAACCATTCCACCTTCTGTTTGAAACATGTACAATTTTACTTCTTATAAGTCAAACATCACACATTTTCCTTTTATAATGATCATAGTATCATTATTTATAGATTACATGTATTTTATAATCACCCTTCAAGTTTAGCTTTTGTTCACACACCAATGAGTATTCACTAAGTGGGTTTAACATTTCATATGCACACACAAAAAAGAGGGTGTAGCACATGCAGCCAAGCAGAAACATGAGCCTTTTGATTCATCAATCATGAGACGCAGACACCCCTTGACCATGTAGTATGAGCTTCTAGTCGTTGATCATAAGTCATTTCCCTTTCTTTCTTCATGTAGTAGGCTGATTCCATCAAAACTGGGACTTTACTTGACACTATTAAATAATCTGTTAAAACTTGGCTGAAAAATCATAAAAAGACACAATATTGGATCTCTCAGGATTATTTCCCTTGAACATGTTTAAAGAAGAGGTACAACCATTAGTTCCAACTTTATTCAAACCCACAGATGTACAAATCAAAAGAATGATTACACTTTAAACCAAAGCTAAAATAAAAAAACCTGTATACAAGAAACAAAACCACATATCTTAATTGAACAACAAAATAGACACAATGAGTGCAAAAACATCAAATGATGAAGAATTTTTTTTTTTTTTTTAAATATAGATGTTTTTGTAAAATCTGGTTCATTAGAGATTTAATTCAATTCAGTTTATTTATATAGTGCTTCTTCTTAATATGTTTTTTCATTCATTCATTCAACCTTTATTTAGTCAGGTAAATCTCATTGAGCCTCAAGGTCTCATTTACAAAAGCGACTTTTGCGACTAAAGAATGATGAACAACGATGGTAGAATTTCCTTAAACAACAAACAACAGAAAAAAAACATAAGAGAGAAATAGAAAGTGTAATGCAAAGTATCAAAACTAGCAAAACACCACAAGGTAGATGCACAAAATCAAAAACAAGAACATATCTGCAATTGTTTTTGCCAGGATTCCAAAAGATTCTTAAAACCATTTAGAGAGGTCAGGGCCGAGAGCTTCAAATCTTTTTGTAAGATATTCTAGGAAGCAGGAGCGGAGTAGGAGAAAGCCCTTTTTCCAAGTTCAGTCCTCATTGACGGAACACTGCAGGTGATCATGTCCTGAGAGTGTCACGGTACGGTGTGGTATGCGGGATGAGTCCCGTGGTGCAGACAGGCAGACTTACAGAGACGCGAGTAAAAATCAAAACACTTTATTAAAATGAAATCAAACACTGACGTGGTAGTACAAAATGATAACAGACGCTCTAAATGTGGCTGAGTACTAACACTGAAACATGTAAACGAGATGTACTCACAGACCAGGAGCTAGGGAACGACACACCAGGGTAACAGGGACAATGACCCGACAATGAGACACGCATGAACGCAGACTAATATACATGGCTTAATTAATGATAAATACAAACACCTGTGATGCTGAGCTGACAGACCAACAGAGGAACAGACAGGATGTAAGGAGGGGACGGAGCCAATCCTTATAGTACCCCCCTCAAAGACGTCCCCCGGCATCCCAAAAGAACACCCCCCAAAAATAAGGCGGGCAGAGGGAGGAACCGCAAGGACGGCGGGCACAAGAAAACAAGGACAGGGGACAAAACACAAGGACAACAAACCAAAAACCGACAGGAACATGGCCTGGGACAAAAGCCAAACACAAAAACAAAACTAGAAAACTAACGAGCGCCCAAACATTGAGGCCAAGACGTCGACCTCGGGCAAGGACCTCTCAGGTGGACGACCGGGAGGTAGTCCATCCTGCAGAGACACCTTAGGCAGGCGACCCGGG
Organism: Garcialebias charrua; assembly: GCA_038048925.1. Lineage (NCBI taxonomy): Eukaryota > Metazoa > Chordata > Actinopteri > Cyprinodontiformes > Rivulidae > Garcialebias > Garcialebias charrua. Next base: position 114,591 of record JBBPBX010000503.1, read on the forward strand.
GGCCGTCCCTTGAGTAGGAGCCTCCGTCGATGACGAGGCCTCAGGACGGTCAAAGACGAGGGTGGGACCCTCCAGGGCCTACCCAGAACAGGAGCCCCCACGTGCGGCGCAGCGGTGCTAAGCGTTGAGACGTCCTCGAGCGGCGTTGAGACGTCCTTGAGCGGCATTGAGACGTCCTCGAGCGGCGTTGAGACGTCCTCGAGCGGCATTGAGACGTCCTCGACCGGCATTGAGACATCCTCGAGCGATACATCTGATGAGCAGACGTCATCGATGTGGAGACCCTCCATCGGTATGGAGTCCTCCAGCTGCGAGACCTCGTGGGAGGAGTCCTCCAGGACCTATCTGGAGAAAGAAACGTGAGGAGCCCCCACCAGGGACCCCTCGAGACAGGATACGTGAGGAGGTCCCTCCTGGGACCCCCGAGACAGGATATGAGAGGAGGTCCCTCCTGGGACCACTTGAGACAGGATACGAGAGGAGGTCCCTCCTGGGACCCCTCGAGACAGGATACGAGAGGAGGTCCCTCCTGTAACCTCTTGAGACAGGATTCGAGAGGAGGTCCCTCCTGGGACCCCTCGAGACAGGATACGTGAGGAGGTCCCTCCCGGGACCCCTCGAGACAGGATACGTGAGGGCGTCCCTCCCGGGACCCCTCGAGACAGGATACGTGAGGGCTTCCCTCCCGGGACCCCTCGAGACAGGTTACGTGAGGGCTTCCCTCCCGGGACCCCTCGAGACAGGATACGTGAGGACATCCCTCCCGAGACCCCTCGAGACAGGATACGTAAGGGCGTCCCTCCCGAGACCCATCGAGACAGGATGCGTGAGGGCGTCCCTCCCGGGACCCCTTGAGACAGGATACGTGGAATGCGTCCTCCTGGACCCTCCTGAGACAAGAAACGTGTGATGTGCAGACCTCAAACGACATGGATAGACCCTCCATCGACGTGGAGGCATCAGTGGGAGGACCCTCCATTGATGTGGAAGCGTCAGCGGCGCTGGGACCCTCTGTGGAGGTCTAGGCGTCAGCGGCGCTGGGACCCTCTCTGGAGGTCGAGGCGTCTGCGGCGCTGGGACCCTCTGTGGAGGTCGAAGTGTCTGCGGCGCTGGGACCCTCTGCAGGGATGGAGGCGTCCGTGGCGTTGGGACCCCCCGAAAGCGAGGAACCAGGAGACAAGGAACCGCCGGGACCCTCTGTAGAGACGGAGGTGTCCGTGGCGTTGGGACCCCCCGAAAGCGAGGAACCAGGAGACAAGGAACCAGGCGAAGCGTCGTCAGGCGAGGCCTCAGTAGCCTAAGAGTCCGTGGGCGATGCTTCTGACGTAGCGTCCTTTGTAGGCGACGTAGAAGCAGGACCTGTAGGCGCAGCACACCCAGGTGCCACAGGCAGGACAACACCCTATGTTGCTGCAGAGCATGCAGTGTCAGCGCCCTCCATCTTGGCTTTATTCTTCTCCTGTGCCATTTTAGCCAACGTCAAGATCTGGATAAAACCTGAGTCTAGTACAGAACAAGGAATGTTAGTGATAATGTCTTCAATAATAGAGTATGTTTTATGTTTATAATGAGGGTCCGGGTTATTGACAGCAGCATAGAACAGTCTTTTTATCTGCTGGAATATGTGAATGGCCTCTTCAGATCTCTGTCCCACAGCTACCCCTGTGGTCGAGGTGGGATCTGTCCACCCTTCAGTGTGTCCTGCAGGCTCTTCCTGTGTGAGTCCTGCAGGAGTATCGACCCCTGTGCTTGAAGTGCGAACAGGTTGCTCCCTTTGTGGAGGAGTCTTGTAAGACCGCCTCCTTTCAGCTGTGTCAGCAGTGTGGCGTGGAGGAATCTCTGTGACTCCTGCAGACGTGGTGTGAGGGAACACACACCCCCCCTTCAAAGAATGTCTCCCCCGAGACGTCACGGTGCATGGGCGTGGGTACCCCTCCCCCTTTGAAATGCCCGCAGGCTCTTCAGACAGCGTGGGAGATTTACGGTAGAGAGCAGGCTGAAACCCGGAAGTGCGTGGCTTCGCCGGTCGCCGCCTTCTCCTGCGGCCTCGTGTCTCCGGAGCTGGAAATGGCAGGAGTCCTCCCAGGTCCAAATCTGACTCGTCGTCTGACACATCCCACACCGAGATGGCTCGTGCAGGAGCGAAGGAGGTGAACCGGTCGGAGCAGCCGCCCCGACGCTCCCTTGCTCGCTCCGTGACCAGCATGGGAGACGGAAGCTGCTCCGGCTCGAGTCTGTAGCTGCTCCAAACGGTTTCGGTGCGAAACCCGCCAACTCTGATGGCTGCAGCTTCCCTCCGAGCAGACATCTTCAGCCTCTAGGTAAGTCTATATTACCTGTCCGCGGGACTCAAAATGGTCGGGTCATTTCTGTCACGGTACGGTGTGGTATGCGGGATGAGTCCCGTGGTGCAGACAGGCAGACTTACAGAGACGCGAGTAAAAAGCTAAACACTTAATTAAAACGAAATCAAACACTGACGTGGTTAGTACGAAATGATAACAGACACTCTAACTGTGGCTGAGTACTAACACTGAAACATGTAAACGAGATGTACTCACAGACCAGGAGCAAGGGAACGACACACCAGAGTAACAGGGACAATGACCCGACAATGAGACACGCATGAACGCAGACTAATATACATGGCTTAATTAATGATAAACACAAACACCTGTGACACTGAGTTGACAGACCAACGGAGGAACAGACATGATGTAAGGAGGGGACGGAGCCAATCCTTACAGAGAGTGCACGTTGTAGCTGCACTCACGCAAAGACATGTAGGAGGAGATGTATGAGAGCAGTAGACTGAGAAGTGATTTAAAGATGAAAATGTACCAGTGGAAGAGTCTGCGTGAGGTTAATGATGTCCAGTTAACCAGTGAATACAGGGTGCAGTGGTGGGTACGATAATCACAGCCAGTTATGAATCTTAGAGCACCATGGTAGACAACATCCAACATCCGCAGGGTGCTTGTAGGAGCATTCATGTAGAGAATGTCACCGTAATCAATGGAGGGGAGGAAAGTCACAGATACAAGGCGTTTCCTAACATTCAGTGTTAGACATGATCTATTTCTGAAAAAGAAACCCAGTTTAACTTTCAGTTTCTTTACTAGGTTTTCCACGTGGAGTTTAAAAGAGAGCTGTGAATCAACCAGGATACCCAAATATTTATAGGAATCAACAAACTCAATTGGGACACCATTTGAGGATAAAATCAGAGGAAGATCTGCTGGGACCGACTTCCTACTTGAAAAAAACATCCCTTTTGTTTTATCAGCATTTAGTACAAGTTTGAGACGGAACAAATCTGACTGGATGATGTCAAAAGCGGATTGCAGAGACTGGAAAGCCTTAGCTACTGTTTTAGCTCGGCAGTAAACAACTGTGTCATCAGCATAGAAATGTAAGGATGCATCAGGGATGCTCTGACCTACATGAGCTATGTAAATTGTAAAGAGGGTTGGTCCTAAGACTGAGCCTTGTGGTACACCATTTTTAACCGTTAAATAACTGGAAGAAGTACCATTGTGCTGAACACATTGCTTCCGATTGGACAGATAATTAGAAAACCAACCAATGGTGTGATCAGAGAACCCAATTTCTGAGAGCTTATGACACAAGATGTTATGATCCACTGTGTCAAAAGCTTTAGACAGATCTAAGAAAAGTGCAGCACAATAATTCTTAGCATCCAATGCTTCAACAACGTCATTAAGAACCTTCAAAGAAGCAGTCGTTGTGCTGTGTTTTTTCCTGAAACCAGATTGATGGAGAGGTAAGATGTTAAATGAGTCCAAATAATTTTTGATCTGAGAGTTTATCAAATTTTCTAGAACCTTGGCTAAAATGCAGAGTTTAGAGATTGGTCGATAGTTGTTCAGTGCGGTGGGGTCACCTCCCTTCAGCAAAGGAAGAACAAAGGCTGTTTTCCAAGCATCCGGAATGGAATTTTGGCTTATGGACAGATTAAAGATGTGGGTCACAGGGACTGAAATGATATGAGCAGCCAGCCTTAAGAAATAAGGTGGAAGTTCATCTGGACCAGCAGATTTTTTAGGATCAAGATCATTTAACAGTTTATTT
>JBBPBX010000504.1:10716-21249 GCA_038048925.1 Garcialebias charrua
AGAACACGAGGGTAATGAACAGACAGAAACCAAAACCTGGGAACCACAAAAACACAGACAGGGAACACAAAAAGGTCATTGTTCCGGAGGGTAGCCGGGAGGTTGTCCATCAAGCCAGAATGGTTCGGGCGGGCGGCTGAGAGACCGTCCATTGGACTGAAGCCGGTCGGGCAGCCGATCGGGCGGCCGGTCGGGCGGCCGATCGGGCGGCCGGTCGGGCGGCTGGTAGGGCGGGTGGTCGGGAGGCCGTCCATTTCGAAGGGCCTTGGTAGCAGCAGCTGACAACCTGGAGAGCTGCAGCTGGCCACACGAGGACCTGGAGAGCTGCAAGCGGTGATGAGACCTCAGAAGCTGCAGGCGACGATGAGACTTCAGAAGCTGCAGGTGGCGAGGGATCCACTTTGGGGGAAGCAGGCAGGGAAGAGACCAGGAGAGCTGTTGCGTCTGGTACGGGATCCACCTCGGGGGCTGCAGGCGACAAAGAGACCAGGAGAGCCATTGTATGTAACACAGGATCCACCTTGAGGGCTACATGCGGTGAAGAGACCAGGAAAACTGTTGCATGTGGCGCTGGATCCACCTCGGGGGCTGCATGCAGCGAAGAGACCAGGAGAATTGTTGCATGCGGTGCGGGATCCACCTCGGGGGTTGCATGCGGCCAAGAGACCAGGAGAGCTGTTACATGTGGCGCAAGATCCACCTCGGGGCTGCATGCGGCAAAGAGACCAGGAGAGCTGTTGCATGCGGCGTAGGATCCACCTCAGGGGCTGCATGCGGCGAAGAGACCAGGAGAGCTGTTGCAGGCGGCGAGGGATCCACCTCGGGGGTTGCATGCAGCAGAGTTGATGTGTCGGCGGAGCGAGGACCCTCTGTAGACGTTGAGGCATCCGCGGAACGTGGACCCTCTGTGGACGTTGAGGCATCGGCGGAGCAGAGACCCTCTGTGGACGTTGAGGCATCGGCGGACCGGGGACCCTCTGTGGATGTTGAGGTGTCGGCGGACCGGGGACCCTCTGTGGACGTTGAGGCGTCTGTAGACTGGGGACCTTCTGTGGACGTCGAGGCGACTGAAGATGCTGGAGACGCAGGAGACGCTAGAGGCACTGGAGACGGTAGAGATGTTGGAGACCCTGGAGACAGACCAGGAGCGAGGACCTCAGAAGACGGACCAGGAGCATGGAGCTCAAACGGGTCGGCGTCGAGGAGTTCAGCAGATGGGTCAGCAGCGAGGAAATCTTTGGCAGTCGTGGACTTGGGAGTAAAGCTTGCCACGGTCTCAGGGCTGTCTGCAGGCTCAGGGCTGGCTGCGGGCTCAGGGACAGAGTTTCTGGAACCCCTCTGTCGTCGACAGCTCTAACGTGGGCGGCAACGTGGTTTGGGTTCAGGACCAGACAGAGAGAGAGAAGCAGAACGTGCAGGTGATGAAAAACAGCCTGGATCTGGGTCTATGGGTTCTGAACGGGTATGATCCTTATACTGTGTAGAAGGCACTGAGACTGCAGGAGATGGGGAAACTATAGGGACTGCAGCAGGCATGGGAGCGACCGCAGGGGCTGCAGCTGCAAGGATCACAAGTGTCGTGTAAAAAGAGTCTGGAGGACTGGGACTGACAGTGCCGGAATTGACAAGTGGCTCCAACCAATTCTTCTCTTCCAGCACCTCGTCCAGGAAGTCCTCCATACCAGGTGCATCAAACAGTCCAGGTAAGTGAACATATTTATCCAGCATGTTTTTTGTGGCCACCCACCTTTCCCACAGGTTGCAGGAGGTGGTTGTGTCCACAAACCTCCGGGTGGTTTCACAAAGCAGTTGAAGTTCCTCATCAGATAACCGGGACAGAAAGTACTTGTCTGCTGGGTTCTTATTTGGTCGCATCATACCGTCAGGATTTACTCTGGAGGCAAGAGCGAACCCAATAGTTGCAGACAAGAGTACTCAGGAGCCAGGAGATACAAAAATAGATATTTAATAATAATAAATCAAAGAGCTGACGTGACAGAACACAACAAGAGGGGAGACCCAACGATGACGCGACAAAGGATAGGACTCACAGACAGGATTCACAGACAGGTTTATTTTCATTTACCCTTTATTTTCAACCTTGCTCTCGACGGAGGCAGTCGCAACCCTTCCCTCTCCTGTCCTTCCCCCCCCTGCTGCTGGCAGCTCCTCAGCTAAGCACCTCGAACGCAAATTAAGATGGATTGGAGGTTTGGGCATTCGATTCTACAAACAAGATCTCTACAGAAGGAACGGCACAAGGGGAGCCTTCCCACCCTCACAGAGTGACGGAGGATACGCCATGGATTCCGCCATGGATTCCGTGGATTCCTGGGAGTGCTCTGTGGAGGTGAAGAATCTTGGATTATATTGGATTATGATGGCAGCGCTTTGCTTTTTTTGGCGTTTGTGGAGCACTGGTCTATCGCAAAATGAGGGAGACTTCAGCAGGACTTAACTGCCTGGAGCACCCGACGTCTGGTCTGCGCCGTGACCTCGAGAAATCAGCTGTTTGTGAGCTTATCCAGAGGGTGAAACAGCTCACCCACGGATTTGGACTCTGGACGCTGTGGTCAACATCAGAAATCAGCTGTTTGCGAGCTTATCCAGAGGGTGAACAGATCACCCTCGGATTGGGACTCTGGTCAGCTGTGGTCAACATCTGAGGTCAGAGCTTGGATCAGTGGAAAAAGTCCCGAATTGGATTGGAACAGAATCGCCCTTACAGACTGAAGGCCACAGAAATTACAATGTGTGCCTGATGTGAAAATATTTGTTAATTCTTATCTGACTCCCTTGGAAACAGCCTTGGGAAAGGCTGGATATCTAATTTCTCCTGAGATGTGCTTACTGTGGAAAAAATAGCTGCTGTTTGTCTTGTCTGCTACCCCCCCCCGGAGAACTTTTCTATGAGCGTTATCGGAGGCATCCGGAATGTATCATGGACAGATCCTCCCTGCCTCAGTCTCAACATGCAACATGTAACTGTCCTTATGTGCTTATGGTATGGTTTTTACTGTGTCATGCGGTGTCTTGCAGACAAAATGTGATACATTTTTTTTAATACTAATGCTGTAACCCCCATGGTTCCTTACCTTTTTTTCACACCTTTGACCTTCATCCCGAGACGGATGAGAGAGGCCGCGCTGAAGAACATGTCATGTGTTTTGAATAAGCAGCAGCTTTACATTCTCTACCCCTCTTCTGGATGACTGTGTATACATAATCACGTTGTACCTGGTGCAATGTTAATAAAAGCTCTTGTATCTTGTATCTTGTAGTCTCATTGAGCCACGATAACTCATTTTCAAGAGAGATTTGTTTTAGGGAGCACATGGTGGTGGTTAAGGGCTTTGCTCAAGGGCCCAGAGTGGGGCGAATGAGGGTGGAGGCAGGTGTGGGTGTTTCACCTTTTTCCACCCACATTTTTTGATGTTGTCAGTACCGGGGCTTGAACCGGCGATCTTCTGATCACAGGCCCACCGTCTCTAACCACTGCGCCACCACTCCCCCATAACAACCATAACCACCACTCCACCCATTGTATGCACAGACAAGACAGGACGTGATTACAAACAGCTGTGAACACAAGGATAAATCAATCAAGACAAGGATGAGATAAACAATGGTGCACAGACAAGGGATGACCACAAGATGGAGCCATCCTTACAAGCAGATGTTGTACTTCAGGCAGGTGCAGAGGTTATCCACATCAGATATTTGATTCCGATGTAAAACTAAGTGGTATAAAACCAGTTTTGTTCCTGTTGCCATAAGCGTCCAAAATTCGACTTAGAATAGCCCCGTTTTTGAATCATGTTGTACTTACTATGTGTCTATTTCAAGTTTCCTGTGTGGCAAGAAAGCTGACTCACCACCTCACTGTAACCAAATCTACCTAAGGGTATAAATAAAATTGAATGATTGATTGATAGATGTTTGTAAATGCTTATACTGTAGTGGTACATACACTTAAACACTTTTTTGTTTGCATAACAATAAAAAAGGAGATTTCTTTTGTTTTGGGATAAATACTAGCCTGGTTAAAACCAGACCCTTGTCCTTCACTTCGCTTTGTACTAGGGTCTGGGATTTCTCCCATAGACAACGATTTCTCCGGTCAATTTTTGACCGGACCAATCAGAGAACAGAAGGCGGATTACCGGACCAATCAGAGAACAGAAGGCGGAGTTTTTGAACGACGTCAACTGACGTCGTCAGTTAAAATGGCTGCCGCCACGAAGGAATTTTCATGAAAACAAGGTAAAAAACTATTATTTCTTTGCTGAGAAAAAATATATTTCTTAGCTGACGTTATATCAGAAGTGTTCCTGAGCTTAACAGTTCCTAAATCAATTCACGAAATGGTCAAATCTGCTGGATTTAAATTGTTTCGGTTTGACATTTTCCAAACAGCCTCGGGTGCGCTACGAAAATAAATGATAAAAAATCGAATTTTATCTCAAATGTTTCATCTAGGCCAACAGTCAGTAAATTAGAGCCATATAATTACACACTGGTAGCAGAAAAAATATCCACCGAGTGGTTTCTGAGCTATTTATCTGATAGCCTGGACCTCGCCAGGCTAAACTAACAAAACTCCGCCTTCTGTTCTCTGATTGGTCCGGTCAAAAATTGACCGGAGAAATCGTTGTCTATGGGAGAAGTCCCAGACCCTAGTACAAAGCGAAGTGAAGGACAAGGGTCTGGTTTTAACCAGGCTAGATAAATACATTTCAAACACCATTTGTTGATTTTTGGGGCATATTAAGTAGTGTTTTTGGACGTACACTTGATGTGTTCAGTTTCAGTAAGTCAACGCCAACTCAAGCAAACATGAAATAAACAAAATTTATTTCATTTTGAAATCCGGCCACAAGTTGTACAGCACAACTATTACAAAAAGCATCTTTACTGAGCAGTTAATAAAAATGTGACCCATCACATCAACCAAATAATTAAGTTGCAAAGTGCTATAGAGACTAGTTTGTAAAAGAAAAAAAAAGAAAAAATCAGTGTCTTCATTTTGGCTAATGTGTGGTGAATAAATTTTTTATCTCTGGGTCCCTTGAGATGTCCAAATATAATCCTATGCATTGAAGCACTCTTTTGAACAGTAATAACTTTTTATGATTTTGAACAGAAAAGCCTCAAAGTTTTTCTACTTTCTCTGCATGCGAGTAAAAAAAACCCAACAACTTTCCAGCTGGGAAATCTAAATTTCAGATACAGTTTGGGTTTTTCAAGAAATACTCAAAAGAGGAAAAAATAGGACTACGTTGGATTTTCTTGGGGTTATTCCATTAAGCAAGACAAGTCAATTCATATTTCTGGAACTGCTCATGATTTCAGGATGATCTCAATTTTGGAAATGTGCTTTGTCCGGTTTGACCAAATCTGATTGAATCCTTGGTTTGATGTGATGAGTCCCAAATGACGACACCTTGAATAATCTCTTACTTGTTCGATCTGTTTGATCCAAACTTTCATGCAGGTCTCCATCTTTTCAACAGTTTCTGTGCTGCTGGCTGCAGCCTTGTAGTCGGCGGGGCTTTTTAGCATCCGCACGTGAAACGCGTCGCACTCCTTCAGAGTCACCTGAAAACAAGCCACAGCAGGATACTGTATATGCAAACTTGTTCATGTTAATGTTTTATTTACTCATGAAGCAGCATATTCTTACTTTCTCTTGGAGGCTTTCTTGTGCGCCGGCCAGAACAGACACAAAGCTTTCAAGTGAGGTTATGAACTCGTGTTTCACAGCCTGGGCCTGGGGGGTGGCCAGCTCTCCCCAGCCATGGTTCATCTTCCTCAGTGTGGGGATGAAGATATCTGAGAGCAGCTGCTCCACACTTTTTAACAGACCGCCCTCTGTTGTGTCCAGCATGTTAAAATTCACATCCTGCAAAGAAGAATGTTGTACGTTACAATAACAACAAAATATTTCATTGTGTTCAGAGTTCAGAGTCAGGCTGAGGCTGAAACTGAACATTTCAAGCTTTACAACATATGTAAATCTGCAGCTGGTCTACAGTGAAGAAACAAACTTAAAGTACTGTACTGGGTTTCATCATTGGGTTTGACCTCCACAGGAGATGCTTAATTCTTCCTCTGGAGACAGGCTAACAAGAGGTGCTTTTGGATCAAACAGCTTAAAGTTATAGAAACATTTAGTCCTGCTATGGAGCGCTTATAAAGAGTTTGGTTTCATCTAATAGCATGAGGTGTTTAAAAAGAGGATAGTTCAAGCTGCACTATGTAACTTTGTAGTGCAGTCTGTAACTTTTCTAACAATATATTTTTAACATATTTCTTCACTCTGTCACTATCTACTGACAGACTGATGTTAGACAAAGTAATCTCTGAAAAAAACTATAGTCCCCTTGCTTCTCTATCAGCATTTATAAAAACACTAAAAACACAGAGTGACCCGCCGTTAACCAGCCAATAAAAACAGAGCTTGAATTTGAATCAGCCAATAAAAACAGAGCTTGAATTTGAATTTCAGCAGAGCAAGTGGAGCAGAGCCATATATGGCTCTGAGGGGGAGGGATCAGAATGCTTTGCCTGTTGAAAATATTTCTAAGTTCTGCGCTCTACAGAAAGTTACACATAGCACCTTTTAGTAAAAACAATACAAACCTGCCAAAATACTGGACGGTATAAAAACAATATATCTACATCTGGGCCGTGGGAGGGAGAATGTTTCCAGGGTAAACCTGGTATGTCATAGTGGTCTTAATTTGCCCACAGTGAGATCTGAGACAGACTCAGAAAGGTGAGAGTCTGAGGACAGGGAGCAGGAGGAGTGACAAATCAGCAGTGGTGAGACAGTATACACAATTAAAAAGTTGTTAAGCAGTTGCTAGGGACCACGCCCACCTGCGATAAGTGAAAAACCTCGAAGTATGGGAGACAGTAGTCCAAGTTCAAGTTCAGTTCAATTTAAGTAAACTTTGTCATGACATGTGCCAGGCTGCAATCACACTCTTCACCTGTTACTCCCAGTCTCCCTCCTTAAATAAACAATTAAATTTAAATACTGTGACATTTTTAATAGACATTCCAAACAGCATGGATTGTTTTTTTTTTAAATGTTACAGTATTTACATTTAAATTTTAGAGAAGAGAAGAGAAGAGAAGAGAAGAGAAGTGCAGCAGGACATCAAAGGGATGTCACACAGCTTCAGCTCTGCAACACGGAGCAGAAATGTATTTCTTGAACAATTATTGAATCAACTGAACATAGAAGTTCTAAAATAATTAAAAATAACTTTTAAGACTTTTATATTTTGAGATTATGATGATTTTTGTGACATACTTTGTATTTTAAGTTGGAAGACAAAAGCTGATCGGTGCATCTGGACAGCAAAGGGTTAACCCTTCACAAAGCTGCAGCAGGAGAAATGTGTGGGTGTTGCAGGGAAGAGGAGATCAGCTAATCAGCTGAAGGAGGGAGCTTCCCCCTGCACTTGTGGGCTTCACACATGGTGCAAAATCATTTAAATTAATTTATTTCGAATAAACAACCCATGGCTCATTCATCAATCAGCCCATTGTGTCATACCATACCATACCATTTTATTTATAAAGCACTTTCAACAGGAACAAGTCCACACCAAAGTGCTGAACAAACAAACACGCAACAGGCAACACAGACAATGAAGTACAACACGAAAAACATAAAAACATTGCAGATCATAAGTAAAACGATCAAATACTAAATCAGCTGGCATTGAAAGCGATGGAGTAGTAGTGAGTTTTTAACCGGGATTTGAAAACTGAGAGGGAGGGGGCCTGTTTGATGAGCAGCGGTAACTCGTTCCAGAGTCTTGGGCCTGCTACAGAGAACGCCCTGTCACCCCTGCGCTTAAGGCGAGTTTCTGGAACTATTAAGAGTACCTGATCCTCTGACCTCAAAGCACGTGGAGGGACATATGGGTGTATCAGATCCGAGAGATAGGCGGGGGCGAGACTGTTCAGCGATTTGTAGACATACATGAGAATTTTGAATTGGATTCGAAGATGAACCGGTAGCCAGTGAAGGGAGGCCAAGATTGGTGTAATCTTACTTTGAAAAACCGTGATATAGCGAATCTGCGATAAACAAACCGCAAAGTAGCAAGGGATCCCTGTACATAAGAACTACAAAAGAGCCTGGGCAGGATGGAGAAGAGTTTCAGCAGTGATTTTTTTTTTTTTGACAAAAGGATGGCAGCAAAGGTCAAAGGAAAAGTTTACAAGACCAGATTGGTCTAGAGACAGTTGAAAAAAAGGCAGGAGAAAGAACTGGAAGTGGCAGAAATGAAGATGTTGTGGTTCTCCTTAGGAGTGACAAGGATAGATAAGATTAGGAATGAGATCATCAGAGGTACAGCACATGTTGAACAACTGGGAGATAAAGTTAGGGAGGCCAGACTGAGATGGTTTGGACATGTCCAGAGGAGGGACAGTGGGTATATTGGTAGAAGGATGTTAGAAATGCAGCTGCCAGGAAAAAGACAAATAGGAGATACATGTGATGCAGTTAGAGAGGACATGAAGGTAGTTGGAGTGAAGACAGAGGACGCAGAGGACAGAGTGAGACGGAGGAGGATGACTTGTTGTGGTGAAGAACAGTCAAAAGAAGAAAACCTTTTGAAAGTTCTCTGAAAGTGCACACAAATCTTATTTACACACACATACACACGTGTTTCCCATTGTGCCTTGTTTTCCTGTGACTTGTAGCAAACAGCCTGTTATCGGCAGAGCTGATTAGTGTTCCTGCCGCCAGCAGGAGGGCAGCTCCGATCAATAACCAGGAGTGCCTGTGATATCAGAGCTGCTGATGAACCCCCCGCTGTCCCACTTCAGATGAAAACACCATTCATGGATCTATCATTTAAATAGGACGCTATTGTAAAGCAGATGGCAAACAAACAACTGCTAAATTCTCTTTCTCCCTGAAGAACAAGCTGTTTGTTTAAAAAGACAAATTACGTTATTCTTTAAAAGGTTTTTAAGCTTTAGGCCGTCTGGAACCGTCACGACTGAAACCATGCAGGTCACGCTGTGCTTCTTGTTGATGGGGTTGACCTGCACACCTGAGAATTTTTAAAACAGCTCAATGATGAAATATAATTAAATTCTTGTGATATTGTTGCATAACATGAAGGCTAAATAAAAATACAAAATTATGTCTGATTTTTTTCCCCCAAGTTGCTCTTTTCAGCGTCACAGTGCAATACATTTGAAACTGATTAATTAATTTTTAAGGCCACGATTCTAATAAATGTCTTTATGTAACATTCCAATCAGCTTTCACTGACCTAATAATAGAAAACCATTTGATGTTTTTATTGAAACCGGACAAAATGACTCACTCTGTGTATGTTCTCAGAGGTTATTGCCTTCAGAGCGTTGGCTCTGGTGAAGAAGACGCAGACTCCGGTCAACGCCACGTCTCTGCCGTCTGTCACAAACACTTTCTTTTTCTGACCAGGCTGCTGAAAATCCAGCTGGGAGGATGTTGAAGCTGCAGCTGCTGAAAGACATTTTGGTCAAAATGTTAAAAATAGGACTGGCTTCAGGATGTACGGAGCCTAGCACATGCCATGGGTCCAAATAAAAACAAAGGTCATATAAATATTTAATATTTAATTTAGAATTTGAGGTTTTCAGTGTGAGGATTCCCTTAATTTATTTAATGAGTGTGCACAGATTAACTTACTGTCATTCTAAAAACTGTTCAAACATTTACCTCCAAGATGACAAACCATCAAATCATTGTAAACCCACAAAAATCACCTCCCGTCAGAGACAAAGCAGAGAATAGAGCCCAATGATGTCTACAACCCTTACAAAAACAACTATATGAATTTACCAAGTTTTCATGATCACATGATCGTTTTAAAAAGTTTTCAGAATCACATGTGAAACAACTTGTTTCACACAGTTTAACATGTCTTCACTGCTGAGAATGTGATTTTCTCATATGTTAACTTTGTGTGTGTGTGTGTGTGTGTGTGTGTGAGGTTCTCAACTTCTCGCCAGATGATACATTTTTCCTAAATTATACAAATGTGCACGTTTCCAATTCACCTGTTGAGTGCCCGGTGTGGTTTAAGTGGACACACAGGCAATACTATACGTTACTGAAATTGCAGCTAAATATAAACTTTATTTCACTTCCAGTGTTACTTCATACTGAAAACAAAACTAAACTCTGCTCCAGCTGCACATAAACATTAATGATGTCACAAATCTGTGCACAAATTTAGTAAACCAAGGGAACAGATTCCTATGACCTCTACTTTTAGTTCACCATCTGGCACCTGCAGAGCTCCATACTTTAGTGTGCTATTTGTACATTTTTAGTACTTTTAATAATATTTTGATGAATATTTGACTACAGACAAATTTATCATCAAAGACAAATGCTGACATTTTGATCTGTAGAATCAGGATGGTCAAAACATTGAATTTATTCTTGCATATCTTGTAAATGATCTCGTTACCTCCCTCAGTGGGCTCAGGTTCCTGATAGTAAAACAT
>JBBPBX010000504.1:41638-55925 GCA_038048925.1 Garcialebias charrua
CCACACAGACAAACATCTCATCCTCCTGCTGTTTGTGCAACAAGTGCATGTTGTGGTGTTTACCATAGATATCTTAATGTCTATGGTGTTCACACTCTTCTGTTTCCCAGTTCAAAAGTAAAGGGCAAAGTTCACCTCTGTATCATAATCTAAAACTCAAAAAGAAAGGGGAAAGAGTACCTGAAAACAGATTCGCACTCTCTGCCCTGCACAACATAACTCTGAGGTTGCGGGTTCAAGCCCAGGATGTGTCAGGAAAGACATTCGTTGTAAATCATTTTCCAAATCTTTCATGTGAGTTTGCTCACTGAGGCAAACCTGCAAGAAGAGTGCAGCCAAAGGAAAAACAACAGCAATCTATGTAGTATCACAGGATTATAATCCACACACACACATTTTATGCATTTGTTATTAAAGAGTATATTTTTTTCTGGCTAGACTACAAAACACAGAACCACTGTATTGTCACACAGACGGCACACTGTTTGATTTCTATGGTTTGTTTGTGTCCTCTCGATTAAAAGGAAATGAAGTATTAGGAAACATCTGCACTCTGTTGTGGGTCCAAACATAGACAACTTTAATGGTATCTGTTTGTCTTGTGTGCTTTGATTCCAACTACCGTACTTTTCGGCCTATAAGTCGCACCGCCGTATAAGTCGCTTTGTCCAATTATTGGCAATAATTAGGAAAAATCCATAAATATGTCGCTTCGCCATATAAGTCGCACATGACGTCACCACCGACGTAGCGCGTCACCGCTGACTTTACACGTCACCGCTGACGTTACGCGTCACCGCTGACAACCCAGAAATGTGGTCCGACCGAGTGTTCACCGTAGCTCTGCTGCAAATGTCTGCCACAGGAGTGCACAGAAAAGCTTTAAGAAGATTAACACTTAAAAACAATTATTTGTTTGCTAAAAATTATAACAAATATGTGTCTGAGCTGAACTTTTCCTTAATAAATGAACGTAATTGTGAAATGAGCTGGATTTAAAAATTTGTTTCGCTACGTCTGATGAAACAATACGTGCGCGCGCAACGGGAGGAGACCCTGCATGTCGTTAAAATTTAGCAAGATAAACACCTAATAAAATATATTTGTTAGCTGACATTATTGTAAAAGTGTGTCTCTGTTTAACTTTTGTTAATAAATGATTACAAATCAGCTGAATTTAAAACTTAAACAACGCGACGTGCGCACCCACAAGAGCATTTCCGCTTTTCAGCGAGAGGTGCATTTCGTTAAAATTTAACTACAGAAATGCCTAAAATAATATATTTGTTAGCTGACATTATTGTAAGAGTGTGTCTCAGTTGAACTTTTCTTAATAAATTAATAAAAAGGGTCAAATCAGCTGAATTTAAATTGTTTCTCTACCGCATAAACAAAACGTACACGCGCAGCACCAGACATGCAGTAGCAGCGAACAGACCTGCATGTATTTTAATTTGCCAGTCGCGGACAAATTTTTCACTCACCCCAAAGTGACGATCCGCTGCTCGGTTGCCGTGTTCTACTGCGAAATTAATCACCTGCAGCTTAAAATCTGCAGAATAGGATTTTCTCTTTGGCTGCATTTTCTCTCTTTGTTCTCTCGCTCGTTCTCTCCCGGATGTTGATATCGATGTTGTCTTGTCTGTTCTCCTGCTCACTCTCAGTGATTTGGCGGGGGGTGATGGGTTTTATCTCAATACACAAATAACAGGATACGCCTCCAGGTACAGTCTGCACGTAAACAGACTAGAGGGCTCTTTAGCCCCCATAGCGGCCGAAACTGGTACTGCACCATTGTTGGCCAAAATGAAAAACGGTCATATCAGAGCCAAAAATGGGTATAAAAATATGGGAAAAAATCCATAAATATGT
This sequence comes from Garcialebias charrua, assembly GCA_038048925.1. Taxonomy (NCBI): domain Eukaryota; kingdom Metazoa; phylum Chordata; class Actinopteri; order Cyprinodontiformes; family Rivulidae; genus Garcialebias; species Garcialebias charrua. Next base: position 43,511 of record JBBPBX010000504.1, read on the forward strand.
TGCTTCGCCATACAAGTCGCAGGACATACAAATTAGTAAAAAAAAACTGCGACTTATACGCCTAAAAGTACGGTACCCAGTTCAGCTAAATTGGGCCTAATTCAGAGTGTAGATAATCAATAAAGTTTTTTTTGTACTGTCAGTGTACCCGAACTCAGTCAAAACTTAAAGAGAGGAACTATGTAAGCCCAGTACAGTATTTTATTTGGCAGTATGTCATTTAGGACATCGTTTTTTTAATATAACTTTTTTTGTTGTTTGATTTAACATCTAAGACCTTTCTCCATCTTGGTGTTTGTTGCTTTTAGGACCCTGGCTTCTCATTTATAATTTACAGTCACACTCTTGTTTCATGACAGCTCACAACCAGCGGGTCCAGCACAAAAAAAAAAAAAATCTATTGCGGCATTGTGAAAAATTGATGACCAAACCAATATTTGATGCTAAGCTTTCCAATAATTTCTTTAATATACAGCTGACCATAAGATTCATGTGGACAGAGCCGTATATCACCTCTATTGGACGCCACAATAAAAGCCTCTGAGATTATTTATTATTAGGAGTTAGAGGTCTTTGACTGTGTGTGTTCGAGTCTGGTCCTCCCTTTATGACTCTACCTTCTACCAGGGCCCAGATGTGGACAGTTATTCCAGCTGAGCCACAGCTAGCCACTCACATCATTTCCTGTTGCAATAAACTGAAGAGGTTTTTGTAAATAACCATAAACTGAAATTAGAAAGTGTTGTCACTGAGAAGGTTCATAAAACTGCATTTACACAAACATCAATGACTTTATTTATTTATTTAATTATTCATTTGAATAGAGTTTTTTTTTTTAAACTGTAGCAACCTACTTTGATCATTTGGACCAGCCATTTGCTCGTCAATGAAGTTAGATTTAAACATTATGTCTTACTACAAGATATTGATTGTTCATAACATTTCTACAATTCTCACATCTGAACTACCACTGTAAACCAAAACACCATAGTCATATACGGTAGTATTAAACATCTCACATTCCTTAAAGAAATGCATATCGCCGGCCATCTTTCATGCCAGAGTTTCAAACTAAGATCATTTTGTGATGAGAAGAGATGAAGTCATGTCCAGTTGGATTAAATCTTGTAAATGATTTCAGAGGATGTGTTGGTGGTTACTCTCAGTCTCTACCACACTGAATTTTAGTTCAAAATCTGTTGTTACAGCCATTTCTGTTTGGGCTCATGGTTAGCTGTGGCAGCCATCTTTAATTACGGTGACTCAAAATGTTAATTAGTTGCAGATGTATGTCCAATAATTCTACTCTGACAGATCACAAGATATTTTTACTGACAAACTGGGTTGACACCAGTTACTAATGACAAGGTTTTAGACAAAGACGTGTAGCACTCGGAACATGTATTGCCGATGACTCCCAGCTACTACCACGCCACATTTTAGCCCAATATTTGTAAAATGGTCTGTGTTAGACATTTTTGTCCATCCAATGGTCAGTTGTCTGTGGCAGACATACTGAACTGTTGACTCCTAAAGTTAATCAGCTGTTGATGTAAACACGATAATTAGGCTACTTTCTGAAAGCTCAAGTGTCCAAATGGACTGACTGAGAGTGCTGTGGACAGAACTTTCAATAAAAGTTTAAAGAACAACCAAATATGTGACATGAGCTGCTGTTAATATTTCATATTGCTCTATTGCACATATGTCAAAGTCCCGGCTCGCGGGCCAAATCCAGCCCGCAGATTAATTATCTATGGCCCCCTGGATAATATTTAATTACTATTAGAAACGGCCTGCAGGCCACAGCCGCCCACTGGTGTTTTGCACGCACCAACACTACATTCCCCACATTGCAACGGTAGTAGGGGTGGGGCCGATCCGATCCAGGGTCGTGTCTCATGAACCCAGAGTAATAAGACCCGCCTCATGTCACATTCAGGAAATCCATTCCATAGTTTGCAGCCAGCTACAGCGTGCAGACTGAGTGAGTAGCATCTTAGCTAGCAGCTAGCCGACTTTTCATCGTAACATGTCTGCTGTGTGGAAGTACTTTACACTGAACACCACAAGACAGCAACGTTCAATGTCTGCAGAACCATAGCACCACATTAAACTGCGGTCAAGTTAGTTTTACGTTGAACATTCAAGCTTTGGAGCACTCTCGCTGAACCGAAACAGGGAGACCAACCGCGGCCAGCTGCGTCCAGTCCGACCTGCTGTCGGACCGTCTCGTAGGAGGGACAGGCTGAGAGCAGCTGACCGAAATCAGAGCACACACCACGTATTGAACAAGAAAAACACACCGCTGAAGCCACGGATCTCAAATGTTCACTGAGAAGTTGCTAAACTTCATCATAATTAATGACCAACAGCTATCAGCTGTAGAAAATGAAGGATTTTGTAGCTTGATACTTGCAGCCAACAGTAAACAATCATTAAAAAGCATATTAATTAAAAATCACAAGAAAACTGTATTAAAAAACAAAACGAAACATAAACAGCTCCATTATAAAACAATGTAAAATACTAAAAGCAGGAACATGTCTGTGTTGATTTATGCCAAAACTTGGCAGATGTAAAGCTATTTAATATTTTATTTAATTCATTTATTCATTCATTTAAAAGAGACAAAATAAAACAAATTCATCAAAAAGAAAACACTGAATGAAAAGAGTGCAGAAAGAAGAAAACAAACTCTTACATCACCCCCTTATAATAAACATTGAACCAGTCCGGCCCTTGGCTTGTAGCAAATTTGTTTTTGTTTTTTGGCCCTCTGTGTATTTGACTTTGACACCCCTGCTCTATTGTATATTTCTGTAGTTTCATTTGCTACACTTTTAGAATGACTGGAGTGCAACAACAGCAAAAATAATCCAACGACGAATGGGTTTTATAATTAAACAATTAATAATGAAAATATAAACCAAGCAGAATAACCAAGATCATATTGACCAACAGTATGTGAGGTCATCTCACTGGAAAACACTCCATGGACTCCTTATATTAACTGCTGCAGTCTACTGTATTGAGCTAATTAGCCCCACAAAGCCAATGGACTACACAGAGTCCAGACAAATGGTCTCAGGAAGGTTCTTAACTGAGTGGAATGACCAGAAGTATCTAATGCATCTCTGGTGTCAATTTTATCAAGTCTTAGTTCTATTTTTTATATCTTCTTTTAGCTTAAAAAACACAAGCTCATCCTTTACAGAGGAAATACTCAATTTTAATTATATTTATTTATTTATTATTATTTTATTTTTTTACTTTTTCTGAACAAGAGCTACTTCCATAACATAACTCATTATGTATGTCAGCATTTTTGAGTAGTTTTCTTGTTAATTTCACAACGTACTGCACTGCAGTGTTGACTCGGGCCTGCACCAAGCTGGACCAGATCAACAATGGTCTCTGCCCCATCCTCCACATCTCTCAGTCCCACTGTGGTAATAGAGCGGAAAGGTTTAGAGCAAGACCTTGATAATTACCTTGCTGACAGTGTGTCATCCAACACCACGTCATCTGGTTAGCATAGCTTTTTTTTTTTTTTTAGCAACGCTCTCCTAACTTCAGAGCGGTAACCTTTCTCACATGGCAAACACAAAAGCTGATTGCTCAGAAAGTGCAGTAAAGCTGCTTGCTTACTCTTGTGCCATTTTTGTTTGAAGCTGTACTTCTTTAATGCCATGAAAAGCAAAGTCAATTAGGAGGCTGGGATAATATGAAAGGAAGTGTCCGTCTAACAGGCCACTGACGACTATGCTGCATTTTAAGCCAGAAGTTCCAAACAAGGTAAGGTGACCCAAGAGTTCTGGTGTTACAGACAACTTGGCTACTTGATTATTTACTTTGGTCAAATGCACAGCTGGGCTGCACATCGTTTCAGTTTGGGACTCAAGCCATCTGAGCCTGCAGACTTGCTAGGACGTAGGCGGCTGAGCTCCATCATCACAGCATCCCTGCTGATGTCACTGCTGACTTGAGGGGGTTAAGCTGGGTTCGTGGTGGTGATGAGGAGAGGAGGTGGAGTTGTCTAGGAGGTGTGATGACCCCTGGAGAGGTGTTGGAGGTGTGGATGAGAGGTGGGAAATATCCACAACATCAAACCTGGAACAGGTTTAACTTGTTGGCCTCCTGTTGGTCACCACCCATCACTGCTGCAACCTTTGTTAACTGATTAGTGATCCTTCTCATCCATCCATCCATCCATCCATTATCTTTACCTGCTTCTTCCTTTCTGGGTCGCAGGGGTTACTGGTGCTCATAGCCAGCGGTCACTGTGATTTGGGGAAGAAAATATCAGAAGAAAATCCACGCATGCTCAAAGAGAACATGCAAGCTTCATCCAGAAAGGTCCCCATCGTGGGCGGGATTCGATCCAGCAACCTTCTCGCTGAGAGGCAACAGCGCTACCAACTGAGCCACAGTACCAGCTAGATAATTTACCATCATATAAATTGCTGCAGATGTTTTTCGAACAAGGATAGATTATCTGTGTGTGTTATTCGTACCTGTCCTACTGCATCATCACCTGTCATAAAGTGAAGGTGACATTTGTGATAGCTATGTGATGAAGCAGACAAGTGCATCCTTCAGTACGTTTTGCACTAGTTTGTTCCTTGCTGTTTTATTGTAGTGAATCTTGTGTGATAGTAACTGAGCATCATTCCCAGCACATTTAGAGTACTACACATAGTGCAATAATCAACATTTGGTGTCAGCCCTATTTGTTAGTTAGCAAAATATCACAAAATACTGGACAGATTTTAGTGAAACAGAAATAGAGCTACAATTTATTAATGTTTGAATTAATTCCATTTTAAATGGCTGCCACAGTTAAATGACCTTAGCCCACGCAGAAAGGTGATACAGGTAGTCCCCGACTTACGAGCGAGTTCCGTTCCTGCGAGTTGCTCGTAACACGAAAATTCGTAAGTTGGAACACGAAGCACGTGTTCTCGTAAGTCCGGATTTTCGCTCGTAAGTTGGAACATTTATGCTAGCGCTACTACGAACACTCGTTTTTCATCAAAAACGTTCATATTAGTTCATAAACATGGTCGGAAACGTGTTTCCAAACGGTTAGCTAACACACTTTCATCTAAAAACACAAAAAAGTGCTGTATTTTTTACAAATTTACTGCTCGTTCGCCAGCTCGTAAGTCCGGACGCTCGTAGGTCAGAGCGCTCGTAAGTCGGGGACTACCTGTAAATTAGTCAAGTCTATAGATAATAAGTTAAAATTTGATGTGGAGAGTCATCCTCAACACATATTTTGAGTGCTACCAGATAATGCAAGGTCTCACATTGTGTAAATGCGGAAAATGTCATTTACTAGATTTGACCAAAACATCTAACTCTGGCATTAAGGCAATGGTTGATATACATTCCTTCAAGGAATGTCAGGCTTTTAAATTATTTCTTGAAGATATATTGCACATGATAGTTTCTGTTCAACCAACATGAATTTGAAAACATCTTCTTAAGTTATTTTGAATCTTCAAAAAATCAATCAGCCAACATTTAGCCTATACAGCCAAACAACCAGAAGGTGGTCAAAGTAGTTAATAATGCAAAAGTTAAAACAGACAGTAAGAGCAATACAAACATGTCAGAGTGCTACTAGGTAGTAAAATCCTGCCTGAATAAAACATTTTAAGATTACATTTAAAAAAGGCTCAGGTCAGTGATGGAGCACTAAGTCCTGAAGAAGTTGGTTCCACAGTCTGGGTAAGATGAAGAAAAAGGCCCGGTTATCCCAGTGTTTGTATTTGGACCTTAGAACAAACAGTAAAAATGTATTAGTTAAAGATTCAAGGTTCTTTGTCATTCGCGTCACATGTGGTACATGAGGTGGAACAAAATTGTGTACACAAGGTCCATTTACACCCAAAAATAGCAAAATATAAAGTATAAAAAGAATTACAAGGATATAAGATAAGCTAAACACTAATAATGTAAAATAATTTGGTACAGCAGCCTGAACAAAGTCCTCTCATGCTCACAAAAAGCAACTAAACCAACTAAATAAGGTGGAGCAAGACCATTAAGAGCTTCAATAATAAACAATAAAAGTTTCAATTCAGTTCTAAAACGGATTGGGAATCAACGGAGAGAGTACTGATATGCCCATGTACCCCATCATTGTGGGATTAGAATAGTGAATGCTTGTAGTTTTCAATATGGGTGTTTTTGTGCACTGGAATTGAGCAGGGAATGCAGGTAAACCTTAATGTCATTGGTAGAAGATTTATAAGTAGGTAGATGTTCTACTGTGGAGAAGAACAGAGTTTTTTAATTCATTATTTTACTTCTCCGAGGCAGCGCAGAGTAACTGATCCTGCTGTGGTCCTCTGATCCTCTGATACTGATCCTCCCCTTTTATCCACCACCAGGTACAATGGTGGCCTTGACCACCATCAATTAATCTGTGGCCTGTTTAACCCACTTGTTACGTGCCAGGGCACATTATTATTTTAAGCCCCAATATGTTTTGTTTATGTTGGCTGCCAACCTGGCTGCCCTGCTAAACACACCTTTTTACAGCCTGATTTGGATCAGCCTTGATTGGTGCAGTCTGTTGAGCCTGCCTATAAATAGGCTGGGTGCAGTGATCAGTTGCAGGGGTGTGGAGGTGTGGAGGTTTGTGCTCCTCCGCCCACCCCTCGCCACTTGGTTGTCACTCTTGAGGGAGTTAGCTGCTATGAGCAGGTATGTGCTCTTTCAGACTCTTGTGATCCTATGAGCTTGAGTTTGGCTTGCCCATGAGGGCTTGGTTTTTAGGTGTGCTCTGGTTGTTTAGCTGTTTGTCTGATTGTTTGGTACTAGTACTGTTTTTAAGTAGATTTTGCCTGATGACAGAGTGAGATCGGTAGTTCAGTTTTATCGTTTTTCTTTTACCCCTAGGGTCCCCTTTTGGTCAGGTAGTCCGTCTCCAGACAGGCTGCGACGGCCCTGTTTTTATGGGTTGGGCCGACGCTGGGGACGTTATATTCTTTTGGGCTGACTCACTCTTGTCCACCATTTATTTGTACTTTTTTTCTGTCTATTTTTGCTCCCCTTTTGTTGCACTGTGCCAGAAGAAGCTGCACTCCCCACCTGGAGGTGGAGTGCTGGGTCCCATCTCAACCTGGTTTCAATAAAGCTTTTTTATTTGACTTCATCCTTTTTGTGTCTTGTGTCCCTTTAATGTGTTCGGCCTGAGCCAGCCGTAACACACTCCTTTGTGCAAGAAATCAGATCTCTCTTGTAAATGAGTCCCTGTGGTTCTCTGGCCACGCCCACTTCTCCATTTTGCACGGAGAACAGCTGATCAGCTGCAGCAGGAAGTTTATCCTGCTGTATGGGCTGCACAAAGGTGCAGGTGGTGCTAAATGATTTTAAATAATTTTACATTAAAAAAATTCATGCTGATAGTGTGGCTCATCCATCAATCAGCCAATCGTGTGTATGTCCACTCTTACTCTGAAAAACTGTGCTAGAGCAAGTCTGTGATAAACAAACCACAAAGTAACGAGGGAGTAGCCATCTTGACGGTGCAATTTTTGATAGTAACCTTTCCTATGCCAAGATGTAGCCACACACCAAAATGGAAGTCAGCACATTGCTTATTTTTGAAGTTATCCAGCTTACAAGATGGAGTGACCATTTCCCCTTTTCGCTCTGTGATGGGGGACAATAAAACTTACATGATGTGCTCACTGGTCACATCTGAAATTGTTAGAAGTTAATACCTTGTCAAATGAAGACCAACAGGCCTTAAACTGAACGTGTTAACCCAGAGTGGCTGAGACTTCTAAAATGTCACTATAAGGAGAGTTCATCTTAAGTTTGTGACAGAAATCATTTGATAGAACGTTGAAACAATATCATATTCTCAAGAACTAAATGTAAGAGTGGAGCTTTGTCTCATGGGTGTGCATGTTTGTGTGTATTTACTTGTGTTTGTGAGGTAAATAACTGAGCAGGAAATGTTTGTGTATAAAAACAAACATTTTTTAACACTCATTGTGTTTTTCTCCTCATATGGGATTGTTTTTATCCTGTCCCAGCTGCTGAAACTCTGACAAGAGTTTCCATTAAATGTAGAACAGGTATAGCTGCAGCTCAGCTGGCTGGATAAAGTCTCCACTGACAACTTAATAGGCCTAACCCGTCGAGGGTGAGCGTGCACATGCAGATGAGAACAAGATAGCTGACTACAGTATAGAGAAAGATACAGGAGAGGAGAGTTACTGAGGCAAGGAGCTGTCATGTCACAGATGTTTAAGAAGCAGCTCTGGAGACAAACTATTTCCAAGGTCATCCGGGTAAGAGAATTCAAACAGCTCTGGTGTTTTGATTGTACCAACGTTTGACAAGACTCCCGCTGTTCAATATACCGGTACTTCTGTTTTATAAGAAAAGAAACAGTGTTTAACTGGACAGCTTGGGATGTTTTTGTCCTCCAGATAATTTTGACCAAAAGCAGCTGCATTTATCATCAATGCTAACCCGTCTTGTAGGTGTTTTTCTACCTTGGTTTTCACTTGAATTCCGGCGCGCTTTCTATAGCTGCCCGCTGCCACCTGGTGGTGATTGGGTTAAATGCAGAGTCAAATTTCGTCTTGTATGGAAACATACACAGATGACAAAAATATGACATTATTATTATTATTATTATTAAAAGCGACAGTTTGTTTATTAGCGGGACCTCACAGCAGCTTATCTCTGGATGCAGCTTTGTTTGCTTCTGAAAGCTTTTTACTGTTTGTACTCTTATGACGTCTGTCTGTCTCAGCTGGCCTCGGCATCTGTATAATGCAAACAACTAAATGTGTGTGTGTGTGTGTGTGTGTGTGTGTGTGTGCATGCGTGCACATGCCTGTCTTTGAATTATGCTGCTGTTGGTTGGTACAGTTGTGTATTTCTTCCAGTGTTGTCACAGTTTTCTAATTTAAATAATCTGCATTGTTGCCTGTCTGATGTTGGTTTGAACCTGTTTACAGTTTACAGTACTGTATACTGTACTGTAATTTTGTGTCCCCTGTCACAGAGCGAATGGGGGAAACAGAAATACCCTCCATTCATCTATCCATCTGTCAGTCCATCTGTGCATGTTGTGCACATGATAAATTGAAACATAAGTGAGGTATCGACTTCCATTATGGTGTGGGTGACTACTTGTAGGTGTAAAAAATGTCACTATCAAAAACTGTGTTGCAACGTCAAACTCCAGGCCACCACAATCCATCCATTATCTTTACCCGTTTCTTCTTTTCGGGTAGCGGCAGTCACTGGTGCCCATAACCAGCAGTCACTGTGCAAGTGGCAGGGAACACCCTGGAGTGGTCTCCAGTCCATCACAGGGACACATGAGACAACCATTCACTCTCTCACTCACACCTAGGGCCAATTTAGAGTTACTAGCAATCAGTCTAACATGCATGTTTTTTGTCTGTGGGAGGAAACCGGAGTACCCGGAGGAAATCCACGCATGCACTAAGAGAACATGCAAACTCCACCCAGAAATGTCCTGGGCTTAATCCCGTAAATCCTGTGTGTGCTATATGTACCTGTCCTACTGCATCATCAAGTGTCATAAAGTGAAGGTGACATTTGACATTTGAGAGAACACGCAACTCCACACAGAAAGGCCAGGAGATTTTCTTCAGATGATTTGAGCGGCCAAAGATTATTCACCATTTGCTGTCCCCTGATTCCAACCTTGCCCCTGTTGGTGGATAAAATTTAATACATCACTCTGCGCTGCCTCGGTCAAGCAAATAAATAAATAAAACTACCGCTGTTCTTCTCAACAGTCTAACTCTCATACATCAGAATGTTTTGCACCAAAAACATTGCCTGTTCAATTCCAGTCCAGAAAAACACTGATCTCCAAAGCTACATGTTTACTCAACGATTCCTATACCATACCATACCATTTTATTTATAAAGCACTTTCTGATTCCTGTTCTAATCCCTCAGCGACAGGGGACATCGGCGTAACTAGTTATCTATTTTGTTTCACCCAGCTACAAAATATCAAATTTATAATATATATATATATATATATATATATATATGTATATATATATATATATATATGTATATATGTATATATGTATATATATATTTATAAGTATATATATATATTATATATATACAGGTAGTCCCCGACTTACGAGCGAGTTCCGTTACAACGAGGCGCTCGTAACATGGAAATCTCGTAATTTGGAACGGCCGCCACGTGTCTCGTAAGTCCGGAATTTCGCTCGTAAGTTGGAACGGTTTTGCTAGCGCGACTACAAACACTCGTTTTTCATCGAAAAACTGCTTATGAGTGCATAAAAATGATCGGAAACGTGTGTCCACATGTTTAGCTAACGAACTGTGGTGAAAAAACACAGAAAAACTCAGTATTTTTTGCGTTTTTTCCAAAAATTTGCCAGCTCGTAAGTCCGGATCCTCGTAAGTAAGAGCGCTCGTAAGTCGGGGACTACCTGTATTATTTATATATATATATATATATATATATATATATACTGTTATATATATATATATATATATATATATATATATATATATATATATATATATATATATATATATATATATATATATATATATATATATATATATATATATATATTATATATATATATATATATATATATATATATATATATATATATATATATATATATATATATATATATATATATATATATATATATATATATATATATATATATATATATATATATATATATATATATATATATATATATATATATATATATATATATATATATATATATATATATATATATATATATATATATATATATATATATATATATATATATATATATACATACAGATATGTTTCAAATAGAAGCCCTGATATATTTTATATCTTGTCAATAGAAATATCAAAGTACATATGTTCTTGTTTTTAGTATTTTAACTTTTTATGGCATCTTGATTTGACTGTGTTTATAACTTCATTTGATTTCAATAGCTTTTTGTTGAATTATTGTTGTCAGTGATTTATATGTTGTCCGTCTAAAACAGATCTCTCTTGTAAATGAGTCCTCGTGACTCACTGAGAATAATCTGTATAAATAAAGGTTGAATGAATGAACCACATTTGTATCTTTTTTATTTTATCATTCTTATTTAGACATTTTTTAATCCAGAGGTTTATGTTAAGTTTTAATATCTTGTTCGCACTAACAACAGTATCTAAGCCTGTCAACATTTATCGACAGATATTCACAATGAGAGTGCCACAGTGAAGGGTTAACCGACTCAGCATCCCTAATTTAATCATGAAATAGAGACGTGTCTTCAGCTGGCCACACGGTCACTTTCAGGACATTGTGTTTCTGTAATGATGCACAAACCTTTTCCTGTGATTTCAGGAAAAAAACTCTTTCCTTAGAAGAAATATGGTCTGTATTCAACATTAACTGTATACAGTACATGTTTGTCCAGATGTTCATCCGTAATTGCTCTATTTACCTGGAGGGAACAAATCATGTTTCAAACTCTTCAGAATATGACTAATTAACCAAGAGGCACATCTTAATGATTCATACCCTGATTAAATTTGGAAGGACAATTCTCTGCGAGTCAAATAAAAAATGGCTCATTTTTGAATTGTGAAAATATTAAATAGTGAGCATTGTTAACATCTGGCAAGCTTTACATTTCCTTGCATTGCTTGTAGTTCAGCAGTTGCTAAAAAAAAAACTCCCAGAAACATTCTCAGTCTGTTTTTCCTGCCTGTTGGACGTCGGCTCCACAATTCAAGCAACGTTTTTATGTTCTTTGTGAATGCACAACTATGATAGTTGTGTGTTTGCCACTCAGGGCTGTGATTATGGTCAAGTGTGCGTAAAGGCCAATATATCCTGCTCTCCCTTTCCATTTTCTGCTGATTTGACAGCGATAACGTGATGTGCATTGGTCTACAGATACATCCAGAGAACACTGTGACAAAGTAGATGTTATTGTAAAAGCTTACAATTACTTTGAGCCAAAATAATGTTAGGATGTAAACCTTTGTCCTAGGCTGAGATGAATAAATCATAACTACAATAATAATAATAACCAGGAAGCATCTAAACATTAAAAAAACAAAAACTTGCTTTTCAGTTAGATTGTTTATATAGAAATGATCAAATGTTTTTAATAAAATTATCATAAATGAGCTGTTAGGGTATTTTAAAAATACATTTCTGGTCAGTCGCTGATCTCACCTGTCTGTGTGGTATTCAGTGGCGCCGGAACGGGGGGTTTGGGGGCAGTTAGGGCAAATGCACAAATGCCCAAGGAAAGTATCTACTTATCTCCCGCTTTATAATAAACTGTCAGTCCGAGCACAGCTCTCAACCTGTTTGTATGCGTGCAGAGTGGAGGAAGG